>JAHIAM010005800.1:0-126527 GCA_021605205.1 Aegilops longissima | reverse complement strand
GACATCGACTGACGCCGGACATCCGGCCTCCCCTGCTGCGTCAGATGCATCCGGACTTGTCCTTGTACCCCTTCGCCCCGAGACTATATATACTTCATCCCCTTCCTCTTTCTAGGGTTAGCTTAGGTTTAGCTCATGTTTGTGTGAGAGCCTTGCTCATCCACTTGGTTACTTCTCCTCGGAGCTCAGGACCTCTTCGGAGAAGATCCCCCAAGCGGATTCAAGACCCCCTTCTAGGGTGGACCCCATCAAGACCTCCTCTCGGAGAAGAACGGCTACAGTTTGTATCGTCCTTTGTTGACCTTAAATCATGTATCTCCCCTTGTGTTCATCGATCTAGCACTTGTGTGATTGATCTCTTGTCGGTTGAGTGAATTCTCTCTCGTTTTCCCCGTGTTTTCCCTCTTGTTCTTCCGCGTGTTCTTCGTGATTCACCGTAGGATCCGCTCCAACGTGAAAGATTGTCCACGTAGGGTTCCGCCCTACATCATCTATGGTATCATGAGCCACGTTGGTCACGTTATTGGAGCCCCTAGCCCTCTTTTTCTAGCTTGATTTTGTTGTTTTTGTCCTAATTCCGAAAATTCCCCACAAAAATAGCGCCAAATTTTTTTTGTGATTTGTTTGTGTGATGAGGTTTTGTTGGATTTGATCCGCGGATTTCGTGTGTTGCAGGTAGATCTAGCATTCCCCATCTTTTCCACAATTTCCATCCACAAAATCGCCCAAATTTTGACCGGTTTTGACCTCTCCCCCGCGGTGTTCATCGAGCCCGGACATCCGGCCCGAGCAGCCCGGACATCCGGCATCCCGGACATCCGGCTTCCAGCCCGGAAATCCGGCCCCTGGCAGCATCAAACCCCTTCCACCACCCCGTTCGCCAACTTTTGTCCCGTGCCCACATACACTTCCACTTACATCCACCATTTCCGCATAACGCCACCATAGCCTTTCCCACTACCAATTCCGACAATGTTGCTAACTTTTGCCTTGAGAATTTGAGTTGGGGTTTCCGTATCCTTTTGTGTTTCGGCTATCTAGGTACGGTTCAACATCAACATCACCACCACTCATCTTCGCCAAGGACGGTAATATCGTCGACACCTTTGACATTACTTGCAATTGCAATGATAACCATCATAACCCATCCTTTGCGTTGCTTACCCATCGAGACTAGCCATTGAGTATTGCCGGCAACGTGACTTGTGCACATTAGTGATCATACTCCATAGCATACATACCATACAAAAGTGGTGCATATCTTACCATCAACTTGTGTGTCACAAAGTTGTCATCGCATACACAATTGCTATCTTGGTTTGTGAAGTTTTGCATGAGAAAAGAGCTCAAAAGAGAAAGAGCCAATCAAGCTTTTAAACAAAGAGAGAAAGATAAGCAAAGAGCTTATGAGCAAGAATCATAGCATCATACAACATTAAGATTGTCATACTTGATCATCTTGGATCAACACATCGAAACACCATACATATAGCATAGTTGGGATAGAAGTCGTTGCATTTTTGCTTAGTAGGTTGTGCACAAGTTCGTATCCGCCTATTGTGCAATCGTGCTAGCGTCTCTCTAGTGTTGTGCAACAAGAGCATCTTGGTGAATTCCACATTTTGGCTCATCCTTGGTTGCATAACCCATATTATCTATTTGCGTGTGTGTTTCCGCGTACCATATCTTGCTATTGGTCTACTTGTTGCATTTGCAAATTTGTGAATCATTTCCAACATTATTGAGTCTCACTTACAATCGCATCAAATTTTGTGCAACCATCCTAACCGAGCTCCACCATAAGCTTTTATTTGTGTAGGTGTGAGAACCGACAAGAATCGGTACCAAGAGTGCTATTTCATTGTCCGCATTTGAGTGAACTTGATTCATCTTCAACATCGGTCAAAGGTACATTGGTATAAGTTCTTTTCCATTCTACCACTCACATTTTGCTTGGAATGATGGATAGGCCAAGTTCTTCTACCAACCCACTCTTCATAGAACAAGACGACGACATGTCTTCATACGTCACCAAGAGCCACCTCTTTGGTGCACAACGAGCGTTGCACCAAGAACAACAAGCAATGAGCGACCGCATCGACAACCTCGCCACCGACTTGCGACTCTCCGAGCAACGTACAAGGGACTACTTCGACAACAAGTTCGAGGCTCACAAGCAAGAGAATGATGCAAGAATGGACGAGATCTGCACTTTGATGAGAAACCGGCATCATTCAACTTCTTCATCATCAAGACGGAGCCGATCGAGTCGACACTCCGACGACACCTTCTACGACTCAAGTACACCTACTTCGAACACTCTTCGTCGTGCCGCTCGTCAAGACCGTCATGCATCTCGCAACCCGCTACATGACAAGCATTCACAAGATCAAGTTGATGATCAAGTTCCTCGTCCTCAATCAAACCAAGAGGCTTTTGCTCAAGCTCAAGAACGACAACGTCTTCATCACCAACAAGAGGAAGAACGAGCACGTCTTCACCAAGACGAACAAGACGCCAAGGCTCAACGTCTTCAACAACAACAACGTGAGGCGCAAGCTCTTGAGGTGCAACGTGCCCTTCAAGAATCAAGTAGAGCCTTCGCGAACGGCGCAATCAAGAGGAAGCCCTTCGAGAAGAAATGATGTAGGGCGGAACCCTACGTGGGCGATCTTTCACGTTGGAGCGGATCCTACGGGGGAATCATGAAGAACGAGCGGAAGAACATGAGGAAATCACGGAGAGGAACGAGGGAAAACACTCAACCAACAAGGAATCGGTCACACAAATGCTAGATCAAAGAACACAAAGAGAGATACATGATTCAAGGTCAACAAAGGACGATACAAACGGTAGCCGTTCTTCTCCGAGAGGAGGTCTTGATGGGGTCCACCCTAGGAGGGGGTCTTGAATCCGCTTGGGGGATCTTCTCCGTAGAGGTCCTGATCTCGAAAGGAGAAGTAGCCAAGTGGATGAGCAAAGGCTCTCACACCGAAATATGAGCTAGTCCAAAGCTAACCCCCACTAGGAGATGGGAGGGTCCTATTTATAGTCTGAGTGCAAATGGAAGTCAAAACGAAGGGGTACATGGGCTTCAGCCCTCATCAGGCGTCGGACGTCCGGAAGGCGTCGGACGTCCGGAGGCTCGAAGGTCCGGCCGTCCGGACCCGCTCGGGTCGTCTGTCGATTCTTCTCTCGCCAGAGGCGTGTCGGTCGTCCGTGGGGGGCGGTCGTCCGGCTTCATGATAGAGGCAAAGGTGTCCCGCCTTTCGATGAGATGTGGTTTTCGCTTTGGAGGAAGTCGACTTTGACGATCCGACCATTTAACGTCTTGAGGATCGCGCGCCTTAGCAATCGCTAAACCAACTCCGAGAGGTTATTGACCACGCCGAGCACGATCAACCCGACCACGAGGGTCTGCTTCCTGCGAGCAAACGAAGAACAAGCAAGAAACTGAGATTGTGATAGAGGCAAAGGTGTCCCGATGTTTCGATGAGATGGTGGCTATCGCTTCGTGGGAGTCGACCTTGACGATCCGACTATGAACGTCTTGAGGACGTCGCGCGCTTAGCAATCGCTAAACCAACTTCCGAGGGTTATTGACCACGCCGAGCACGATCAACGACCACGAGGGCCTGTTTCCTGCGAGCAAACGAAGAACAAGCAAGAAACTGAGATTGCAATCTGGATATTGCGAATATAAGATGAAAGCTTTATTGATCAAGGTGGGGTTCTGAGACGCCTTTGTCCAGTCGTTGAACACAAACGGCACGCGAAGTTGCAGCTATGGCGAACTTTTAATCTAAACAAAACCCAAGGTCTAAACGGTGCCCTAAGGGCTGTATATATGGAGGAAGAAGGGGGGAATTTCGTGGCCCTTGGTGGAGGGGTCCGAAATCAACCCTAACTCTTGTTTCCCCAAACATACGGACTCTAAAAACAGCCTATACTTAAGTATTTCGAAATTACATGGGCTTGGCCCACTAATAAGGTGACGCAGCACCTAGAATAGCCTCGGGACGACATTTATGAAGTAGCATCTTGTATATTTCGTCCAAGGCTTCATGCACCCATTATGGTGGCTTCAAAGTCCTGAAATCATCACTTGTAACTCCGTTTGTTCCCCTTGCATGGCATTATCTCCATGCTTGTTCTTGCTCCAATGTCCATCCTTCTCCAAGCTAGGGCCTTCATTTGTAAGCAAAACAAATGTATCCAATTTAGGCAGCATCATATTCTCATGAACATTAGAATCATTACCAAGAAACGAAAGTACCTGATAATTTAATTGGCGTGCGAGCTCTAGTAATTGGTCCAAGATATGTAGCAAGAGGGGCTGTGGGTGTAACAATGGTATTGATGTCCTCATCATCCTCCCTTCTTGAAATGAAGTCGTCCTCGACGGAAGCTCATATTCCTCACCCAAATAAGGCTTCAAATCTGCAATGTTAAAAGTGGGACTAACCCCAAAATCTGCAGGCAGCTCAAGTTTATATGCATTATCATTTATTTTCTCTAACACCTTAAATGGACCATCAGCACGTGGCATTAGCTTTGATTTATGCAAATTAGGAAACCTATCCTCACGCAAATGTAACCAAACAAGATCTCCAGTGCAAAGACAACATGTTTTCTACCCTTATCTCCAAGAAGTTTATATTTAGCATTCATACGCTCAATGTTTTCCTTAGTTATCTCATGCATTTTAAAATCAATTCAGCACGTTCTTTAGCATCAAAATTAACCTTCTCCAAGATGGAAGAGGCAACAAATCAATAGGTGCACGAGGTAGGAAGCCATACACAATTTCAAAAGGGCACATCTTAGTAGTAGAATGCAATGAACGATTATAAGCAAATTCAATATGAGGCAAGCATTCTTCCCACATTTTCTTATTATTCTTCAAAACAGCCCTAAGCATAGTAGACAATGTTCTATTGACTACTTCAGTTTGTCCATCAGTTTGGGGTGACAAGTAGTACTAAAAAGCAGTTTAGTCCCCAACTTAGCCCATAAACATCTCCAAAAGTGGCTAAGAAATTTAGTATCACGATCTGAAACAATAGTATTTGGCACACCATGCAAGCGAATAATTTCACGAAAGAACAAATCAGCAACATTAACAAAGATCATCGCTTTTATGACATGGTATAAAGTGTGCCATTTTCGAGAATCTATCCACGACAACAAATATGCTATCCTCCCTTCTTTGTTCGAGGTAAACCTAAAACAAAGTCCATAGATATATCCTCCCAAGGAACACTAGGCACAGGCAAAGGCATATATAAACCATGAGGATTGAGTCGTGACTTAGCTTTTTGACATGTAGTGCAGCGAGCAACAAAACGCTCAACATCCCGCCTCATCTTTGGCCAAAAGAAATGTGTAGCAAGTATATCCTCCGCCTTCTTGACGCCAAAGTGTCCCATTAATCCTCCTCCATCGCCTCCTGCAACAACAAAAGACGAACAGAGCTAGCAGGAATGCATAGCTTGTTAGCACGGAACACAAAACCATCATTAATAACGAACTTGTTCCATGTTCTTCCTTCTTTACAATTCTGCATTACATCTTTAAAATCAGCATCATGCACATATTGATCTTTGATGGTCTCCAAACCAAATATTTTGAAGTCAAGTTGTGAAAGCATAGTATAGCGACGAGACAAAGCATCAAGAATAACATTTTCTTTACCCTTCTTGTGTTTAATGACATAAGGGAAAGTCTCAATGAATTCAACCCATTTAGCATGTCTACGATTCAGTTTAGCTTGACTTTTAATATGTTTCAAAGATTCATGATCGAATGTATAACAAATTCTTTGGGCCATAAATAATGTTGCCATGTCTCTAAAGTCCTAACAAGAGCATATAATTCTTTGTCATAAGTAGAATAGTTCAGACTAGGCCCACTCAATTTTTCGTAAAAGTATGCAACAGGTTTGCCATCTTGTAATAACACACCTCCTAATCCAATTCCACTAGCATCACATTCAAGCTCAAAAGTCTTATTAAAGTCGAAGTTGGAGTAAAGGAGCATGTGTCAACTTATCTTTCAATACCGTGAAGGCTTCTTCCCGTATGCGGTACCCCAAACAAAAGGCACATCCTTCTTTGTAAGCTCATTGAGAGGTGCAGCAATGGTGCTAAAGTCTCTCACAAAACGCCTATAGAAACCAGCGAGTCCAAGAAAACTCCTCACTTGTGTGACCGCTTTGGGCTGCGCCAACTCTCAATAGCTTCAATCTTGGCTTTATCAACTTCAATTCCCTGTGGAGTAACAACATAGCCAAGAAAAGATACTCGGTCGGTGCAAAAGGTGCACTTCCCAAGGTTACCAAACAAACGTGCATCACGTAGAGCATTAAAAACATCACGTAAATGTTCCAAATGTTCTTCCAAAGATTTGCTATAAATCAGTATATCATCAAAGTAAACTACCACAAATCGTCCAATGAAAGCACGTAAAACTTCGTTCATTAATCTCATGAAAGTACTAGGTGCATTAGTTAACCCAAAAGGCATGACTAACCACTCATATAATCCAAACTTAGTTTTAAATGCTGTTTTCCATTCATCTCCCAATTTCATACGAATTTGATGGTATCCACTACGCAAATCAACTTTGGAGAATATTGTAGAGCCACTCAATTCATCAAGCATATCATCTAGCCTAGGAATAGGATGACGATAACGAATAGTAATATTATTAATGCCTCTACAATCAACACACATACGCCGACGCACCATCCTTTTTAGGCACTAGTATAATAGGAACAGCACAAGGACTAAGAGATTCGCGATATAACCTTTGTCGAGCAGCTCCTGTATTTGACGATAATCTCCTTCGCCTCCTCCGGATTGGTACGGTATGGTGCGCGGTTGGGTAGCGATGCACCGGAATTAAGTCAATTTGATGCTCAATCCCTCGAATAGGTGGTAATCCGGTGGCACGCCTTGTGGGAAGACGTCAATGAACTCCCCGCAAAATGTTAGTGACAGCAGGGGCAAAGAGGAAGGCACGTCCTCGAATGAAAATAATGCCTCTTTGCACACAAAAGCATAGCAAACAGATTTGCTAGAATCTAGCTCATCAATATCAGATTTGGTGGCAAATAAACATGCACTTTTCAGTTTAATTTCAGAAGCAACATTAGATGGTTTATTATTAGGCTTCATTTGTTGCTCAAATTCTTTTGCCACAATCTGATTTTCACTCTTATTTTTCTCCTGTTTTGCTTTATTAGCTCTATTAATATCATCTTTCAAAATGGAATCAGAGTCATAGGAAGCAAAGTAATATTTTTATCCTTGTGAACAAGAGTATACTGATTGTTTCTACCATGGTGTACAGAATTTTATCAAATTGCCATGGTCTACCAAGTAATAAGGAACATGCTTGCATAGGTACCACATCACAATCAACATAATCAGCATATGTAGAGATACTAAAATGCACACGAACAGACGTGTTACCTTAACCTTGCCGCTGTTGTTGAACCATTGGATGTAGTAAGGATGTGGATGTGGTCTTGTGGTGAGAGAAAGCTTCTCCACCATATCCATGCTAGCCAAGTTGTTGCAGCTCCTCCATCTATGATGACGCTAATAGAACGCTCCTTCACAACTCCCTTTGTATGGAACAAGTTATGCCTCTGATTTTGCTCAGCTTGTGTAACCTGCACACTCAAAACACGTTGAGCAACTAAACATTCATACTGTCAAGATCTTCAAAGAGCCATGTATTGCGTCTCAGATCGTAATCATCTCCACCGTGTTCTTCATGTGTAATAAGAGCCAAAGTCTCTTCATCATAGTCACTAGCGACTCATACCCACCATCCTCGGTAGCAATCATCACACGCTGAGATTGGCATTCTCTCAAGAAAATGTCCTCTTCCCTTACAACGACGACAAATAATATCACTTGTGTGCCCTGTTGACGCCATGGAAGAAGAAGAGCTCTGTAGGCCCAAAGAGTGTACTCTTGGCGATAGTGGTGGTTGTGCCTGCTTTCTTGTATCACGGTTGGAGGTGGCAGCCGACGGAGGTGCCGTGTAGTAGAACGTGTGGAAGTAGATGATGCACGTGGTGTCCATGATGAAGGTCGACCTGCGAGAAAAGTTAGTCCGCGCCAAGGCCTCGCCGATCCTGCACTTCACGCTCAGCTTTACAAGCAAGATGGAATAATCGAGTGATATTATTATAATCCTTGTAGTCTAGAATGGTCTGAATCTCTATTTAATCCACCCGTAAAACGTGCAAGCATAGCTTCATTCTCCTCAACAATACCACATCTAATCAAGCCAGTTTGTAATTCCCGATAATATTCTTCTACCGAATTTTTTCCTTGTCTTAAGCGCTGCAATTTTGAAGTAATTCACGCTGATAATATGGTGGAACCCAACGAGTACGCATAGCAGTTTTCAAAGCAGCCCAAGTAGCTGGAACAGGATATAATCTACAATGTTCGACCACCAAACACATGCAAAGCTAGTGAAAGCACAAATAGCAGCAGAACACGTCTCTCCTCGGGATATTGTAAACATGTAAATCGTTGTTCAGTTTCTAACTCCCAAGTAAGATATATATCAGAACATATCTACCCTCAAATGGTGGAATATTCAATTTCAGTTTAGGGAGATGGTCATGATCTCGCACTGAAGGGGAGCCCAACATTGCCATTATTTGCATGTGGACGACCTGGTGGTTGTGGTGCTGGTGGTTGCACGTAGTTCGATGTTGATCAACCTCATCCTCGTAAGCTCTCACATAATCATCCTCCCCACCGCAGCAGCAGGAGCCACGTATATCAACAAGCAGCACCAGCAGCTTGGCCAGTGAAGAGGAACACGGAAGCTCGGCGGAGGGCTGTTTCACGATGTGGAGGTAGTCCTTGTTGTTGTAGTAGAGGTGCGTTAGGTGCAGCCGGTGGTGGTGGTGGTAGACGCGCGAGCAATTCATTAAACTTGTTATCGAACTTTGTTTCAATGCCTTCTCAATGCCATCTATCTTCTCCATGGCCTCTTCAAATCTATTTAGCACATCTTCCACCTGCCCACTCATCATTTGTTGAAACTTATCATGTAGCGCTTTGTTTGTCATGTTCTCCCGATCGGTCACGCCGGCTTGTGATCCTGCCATGGTTAGCAGCAATAGAAACACACAAGAATATGATTCGACAGACTACTAGGAAGTGGTGGTGGTGGTGTGGTGGACGATCACAAATCCGTCAAGCAAATCTCAAATTCTTACCAGTTCTTACCCAAAGAAGAAAGCGGTGATCGGCAACCGATGTAGTCAAAACTCTCAAAGCTTGGATAGAGCGATTACGGGGAGAGTCAAACGCACGATGTAGATGTATGTGGAGCTGGGAAGGCTTATAATATGGTAGCAAAAGGGTCAGCAATAATCAATTCGAGATGCAAAGTTGAATAAACGCCAACGACGCAGATCTTGTCTGGTCCTAGGCTAGACCGTGCTAGAGACGCGAGCCTAGAACACTAACAAAATCACGGCGCTGCACGGAAACAACGGAAAAGCACACTCTGGATTTTTTTTCGCTTTTTTTTTTTTTATGCTACTTTTTTTTTATGCTACTTTTTTTTTTTTTTTTTTTTTGCGAAAATCACTATAATGGCGAGTGTCTCAAAAATCTTCCGAGGTCAAACCGACAGATGGGCACGAAATTTTTTGACCAAATTTTTTTTTTCGATTTGCCGGGCCCAAAAAGCTGAAACGGGTCAAAAAACTTTCTATAACGGCGATCGTCTCAATACGCTTATAAACACCTAAAAATAGGATTGCCAAAAATTTTTTGACAAGTGCGCTTTTGGAAAATTTTGGGCCTAAACGGAGGGTGGTTTCAGACTTTTTTTTTTTTCCAAACCTACGCAGGCAAGGAAACACGAATCGGAATTTAGATGGATCTCAAAACAAACCTAATATGAGAAGAACTCGGATTGGTGGTGGATATATGGTGGTGGTATATGGCAGCGGTGGTGTTATATGGTAGCGGTGGTGGTATATGTATACGGATTGGTGGTGGTATTTGGATACGGATTGGTGGTGGTATATGGATACGGATTGGCGGTGGTATATGGATACGGATTCAGAGCGGTGGCGGATAAGAAGGGTGGTAGATGGCAAGGCGATGATGATGGTGCGGCGGCAAGTGACAACTTATGACCGAACTCAAACTCTAAAAGACTAGACTCTAAGACCAGCAACTAGACACGACGATGCAACCGCAAATTCAACAAAGCAAAACCCTAAAAAGATTATGCAAAGGCTCAGATTGGTTCGGATATGATGAACTAACCCTAATTTTTTTTGTGGCTTTTTCGTGGACTTTAGGTATGAAGAACAGACTCGATCTAATCTACGAAAAACTGTAAAATCTCACCGAGCAACCTGAAAATCTGATACCACTTGATAGAGGCAAAGGTGTCCCGTCTTTCGATGAGATGTTGGTTTTCGCTTTGGAGGAAGTCGACTTTGACGATCCGACTACGAACGTGCGAGGACGTCGCGCCTTAGCAATCGCTAAACCAACTCCGAGAGGTTATTGACCACGACGGAGCACGATCAACCTGACCACGAGGGTCTGTTTCCTGCGAGCAAACGAAGAACAAGCAAGAAACTGAGATTGCAATCTGGATATTGTGAATATAAGATGAAAGCTTTATTGATCAAGGTGGGGTTCTGTGACGGCTTTGTCTGGTCGTTGAACACAAACGAAGTACGCGAAGTTGCAGCTATGGCGAACTTTTAATCTAAACAAAACCCAAGGTCTAAACGGTGCCCTAAGGGTTGTATATATGGAGGAAGAGGGGGAATTTCGTGGCCCTTGGTGGAGGGGTCCGAAATCAACCCTAACTCTTGTTTCCCCACACATACGGACTCTAA
The DNA here is from genome assembly GCA_021605205.1 of Aegilops longissima. NCBI lineage: Eukaryota > Viridiplantae > Streptophyta > Magnoliopsida > Poales > Poaceae > Aegilops > Aegilops longissima. The sequence goes on along the minus strand of JAHIAM010005800.1, from coordinate 115,621 downwards.
AAACAGCCTATACTTAAGTATTTCGAAATTACATGGGCCTGGCCCACTAATAAGGTGACGCAGCACCTAGAATAGCCTCGGGACGACATTTATGAAGTAGCATCTTGTATATTTCGTCCAAGGCTTCATGCACCCATTATGGTGGCTTCAAAGTCCTGAAATCATCACTTGTAACTCCGTTTGTTCCCTTTGCATGGCATTATCTCCATGCTTGTTCTTGCTCCAATGTCCATCCTTCTCCAAGCTAGGGCCTTCATTTGTAAGCAAAACAAATGTATCCAATTTAGGCAGCATCATATTCTCATGAACATTAGAATCATTACCAAGAAACGAAAGTACCTGATAATTTAATTGGCGTGCGCGAGCTCTAGTAATTGGTCCAGTATATGTAGCAGTAGGGGCTGTGGGTGTAACAATGGTATTGATGTCCTCATCAAAAGTAATATTTTTATCCTTGTGAACAAGAGTATACTGATTGTTGCTACCATGGTGTACAGAATTTTTATCAAATTGCCATGGTCTACCAAGTAATAAGGAACATGCTTGCATAGGTACCACATCATAATCAACATAATCAGCATATGTAGAGATACTAAAATGCACACGAACAGTACGTGTTACCTTAACCTTGCCGCTGTTGTTGAACCATTGGATGTAGTAAGGATGTGGATGTGGTCTTGTGGTGAGAGAAAGCTTCTCCACCATATCCATGCTAGCCAAGTTGTTGCAGCTCCCTCCGTCTATGATGACGCGAATAGAACGTTCCTTCACAACTCCCTTTGTATGGAACAAGTTATGCCTCTGATTTTGCTCAGCTTGTGTAACCTGCACACTCAAAACACGTTGAGCAACTAAACATTCATACCTGTCAAGATCTTCAAAGCCATGTATTGCGTCTCGTGATCGAATCATCTCCACCGTGTTCTTCATGTGTAATAAGAGCCAAAGTCTCTTCATCATAGTCACTAGCGGACTCATACCCACCATCCTCAAGAGCAATCATCACACGCTGAGATTGGCATTCTCTCATAAAATGTCCTCTTCCCTTACAACGACGACAAATAATATCACTTGTGTGCCCTGTTGACGCCATGGAAGAAGAAGAGCTCTGTAGGCCCAAAGAGTGTACTCTTGGCGGTAGTGGTGGTTGTGCCTGCTTTCTTGTATCACGGTTGGAGGTGGCAGCCACGGAGGTGCCGTGTAGTAGAACGTGTGGAAGTAGATGATGCACGTGGTGTCCATGATGAAGGTCGACCTGCGAGAAAAGTTAGTCCGCGCCAAGGCACATCCGATCCTGCACTTCACGCTCAGCTTTACAAGCAAGATGGAATAATCGAGTGATATTATTATAATCCTTGTAGTCTAGAATGGTCTGAATCTCTCTATTTAATCCACCCGTAAAACGTGCAAGCATAGCTTCATTCTCCTCAACAATACCACATCTAATCAAGCCAGTTTGTAATTCCCGATAATATTCTTCTACGAATTTTTTCCTTGTCTTAAGCGCTGCAATTTTTGAAGTAATTCACGTTGATAATATGGTGGAACCCAACGAGTACGCATAGAAGTTTTCAAAGCAGCCCAAGTAGCTGGAACAGGATATAATCTACAATGTTCAGACCACCAAACACATGCAAAGCTAGTGAAAGCACAAACAGCAGCAGGAACACGCCTCTCCTCGTGATATTGTAAACATGTAAATCGTTGTTCAGTTTCTAATTCCCAAGTAAGATATATATCGTGAAACATATCTACCCTCAAATGGTGGAATATTCAATTTCAGTTTAGGGAGATGGTCATGATCTCGCATCTGAAGGGGAGCCCTAACATTGCCATTATTTGCATGTGGACGACCTGGTGGTTGTGGTGCTGGTGGTTGCACGTGGTTCGATGTTGATCAACCTCATCCTCGTAAGCTCTCACATAATCATCCTCCCCGCCGCAGCAGCAGGAGCCATGTAAGTATCAACAAAGCAGACCAAAGCAGCTTGGCCAGTGAAGAGGGACACGGGAAGCTCGGCGGAGGGCTGTTTCACGATGTGGAGGTAGTCCTTGTTGTTGTAGAGGTGCGTTAGGTGCCGCCGGTGGTGGTGGTGGTAGACGCAGCGAGCAATTCATTAAACTTGTTATCGAGCTTTGTTTCAACGCCTTCTCAATGCCATCTATCTTCTCCATGGCCTCTTCAAATCTATTTAGCAAATCTTCCACCGCCCACTCATCATTTGTTGAAACTTATCATGTAGCGCTTTGTTTGTCATGTTCTCCCAATCAATTACGCCGGCCTTGTGATCCTGCCATGGTTAGCAGCAATAGAAACACACAAGAATATGATTCGACGGACTACTAGGAAGTGGTGGTGGTGGTGTGGTGGACAATCACAAATCCGTCAAGCAAATCTCAAAGTCTTACCAGTTCTTACCCAAAGAAGAAAGCGGTGATCAAGAACCGATGTAGTCAAAACTCTCAAAGCTTGGATAGAGCGATTACTGTGGAGAGTCAAACGCACGATGTAGATGTATGTGGAGCTGGGAAGGCTTATAATATGGTAGCAAAAGGGTCAAGCAATAATCAATTCAGAGATGCAAAGTTGAATAAACGCTCAACGACGGTATCTGGTCTTGGTCCTAGGCTAGACCGTGCTAGAGACGCGAGCCTAGAACACTAACAAAATCACGGCGCTGCACGTAAACAAGGGAAAGCACACTCTGGAAAAAAAAATTAAGCTTTTTTTTGCGCTTTTTTTTTGCTTTGCTCTTTTTTTTTTAAGAAAAATCACTATAATGGCGAGTGTCTCAAAACTCTTCCCGTGTCGAATCGACAGGATGGGCATGAAATTTTTTGACCAATTTTTTTTTTTTCGATTGCCGGACCCAAAAACTGAAACGGGTCAAAAAGACTTTCTATAATGGCGATCGTCTCAATACACTTAGAAACACTTAAAATAGGATAGCCGAAAAATTTTTCGACAAGTGCGTTTTCGGAAAATTTTGGGCCTAAACGGAGGGTGGTTTCCAGACTCTTTTTTTTTTCCGAAACCTACTCCGGCAAGGAAACACGAATCGAAAACTAGATGGATCTCGAAAACAACCCTAATATGCAAGGAACTCGGATTGGTGGTGGATATATGGTGGTGGTATATGGCAGCGGTGGTGGTAGCGGTGGTAGTATATGGATATGGATCGGTGGTGGTATATGGACACGGATTGGTGGTGGTATATGGATACGGATTCGAAGCGGTGATGGTAGGTGGCGAGGCGATGATGATGGTGTGGTGGCGGCGTGACAACTTATGACCGAACTCAAACTCTAAAAGACTAGACGCTAAGACCAGCAACTAGACACGACGATGCAACCGCAAATTCAACAAAGCAAAACCCTAAAAAGATTATGCAAAGGCTCAGATTGGTTCGGATATGATGAACTAACCCTAATTTTTTTGTGTGGCTTTTTCGTGGACTATAGGTATGAAGAACAGACTCGATCTAAACTACGGAAAACTGTAAAATCTCACCGAGCAACCTGGAAATCTGATACCACTTGATAGAGGCAAAGGTGTCCCGTCTTTCGATGAGATGTGGTTTTCGCTTTGGAGGAAGTCGACTTTGACGATCCGACTACGAACGTCTGGAGGACGTCGCGCCTTAGCAATCGCTAAACCAACTCCGAGAGGTTATTGACCATGCCGGAGCACGATCAACCTGACCACGAGGGTCTATTTCCTGCGAGCAAACGAAGAACAAGGAAGAAACTGAGATTGCAATCTGGATATTTCGAATATAAGATGAAAGCTTTATTGATCAAGGTGGGGTTCTGTGGCGCTTTTGTCGGTCGTTGAACACAAACGAAATGCGCGAAGTTGCAGCTATGGCGAACTTTTAATCTAAACAAAACCCAAGGTCTAAACGGTGCCCTAAGGGCTGTATATATGGAGGAAGAGGGGGGGAATTTCGTGGCCCTTGGTGGAGGGGTCCGAAATCAACCCTAACTCTTGTTTCCCCACACATACGGACTCTAAAAACAGCGACCTCGGATCGTGATCCTCATCACCATGGAAACGGTTGTCGTAGACGGACTTGTAGTTGGACGAAGTTGAAGACATGGCGCAATCCAAGTAGTCCAAGTTGTCGCCGGAGTGATAGACATGCAAAAAGAGCAAACACAAGCAACACTCGGAAATACAATGGTTAGCGCACACAAAGTGTCCATCATGTAAGAATGAGTCCGTGCGGCAAGATTGGTCGTGACAAAGCGCATGAAGCTTATCAAGATGATCTAGAATGAGATGCAAAGCATTCATGGGAGGAAATGCAATCATTGAGCACACAAATGTGTTGTGAATATGATGAATGCAACCACGATGCAAAATGATGTCATAGTGAGACGGTTTATCAATAGCATGAATATGGCAATGGATGCGCAACATGTGTATGTTATCATGCAATTGATGATGGGCAATATGATCATGATGTATGAATATGCCATCAAGGAAGATCACATCAAATTTGCTAAGAAAATGCACAAGCTCATATATCATGGATGACATGGGAATACAAGATGCAACAAGGCAATCATAATGTGAGTCAATCCATGCATAAGACGCAAATTTGTGGTGAGTAGGATATGTCCATCGAGCATGAGTATGAGCACAATCAACAAATATGGAGGTGTTGGTATACCAATGCTCGATGTTGTGGCAAGAGTGGAAAACCGAAGGTGCATCCAATAAGTCCGAGCGCTCCTCAATGTAAAGGTCCATAGAGCCAATCTCCAATGTTGATCCTCCGGTCGCGAGATGTATCATGTAGACAACAAGAAGGAAACAACAATGAAAGAGTGACCCATCCAATATGCAAACTTGAGGATGGCTCAAAGAGAAGGAGTTCACCTTTATGAGGATGTCAAAAATGTTGGTGTCGCACATCGTGTATGCCTTCACATAACCAATATGTCTCGTGATGGTACCGCCTTGTAAGTCCTTCAAAATGAAAGAACATGACAAACACTTGGAAAAACAAATGAGGGTAGCGAAATGGCGAAACCAATCATTCGTGTGGTAAGATACCGAACAAGTGTGTGCATCATGCTCATCATAAGAAAGGACTAGGGAGCATTTCAAAGTATGGAGGCATATGATGTAAAAACATCCAAATACAAGAGGCTCAATCAAACAAGCATGCATCACAAGTAAAGTGTCAAAGTCTCCAAGATCAATAAGCATAGTATGGTTGCACTCAATACAATTGGATATGAGAGAGGCAACTAATGGACACAAGAGACCATGATCAAGATATATCATGTGAGAGGCATGAGCATATATGTCATCAACCCAAGAAAGCAAGTAATAGTGGAACATGGGTGATGCAACATAGCAAGCAATCATATCAATCAAGTGAAGCAAACTAGTAGTGCGAAGATGCAACGTACTAGAAGGAATAAAGGAAATCATGTCATGGGTGCAAATAGTGTGCATGAATACTTCACATGACATGTCACAACCATGAAGGCAAGATATGAGCAAAATATCATCATTAGCATGGGGCACATGATAAACATGGCAATAGCAACAAGGATCTCCACCAAGCATGCAAATACACATAGGAGTATCATAATGGTGAATCATGGGTATATGCAAGCAAGGGTCACAATTGCATGGCAAAGGCATAGAAGCAAGCATAGCATGCAATGTGAACATGGTAAAATGAGCATAAGGTGACAAGTGGTAAATAGCCCATAGCCGTGTGAGAGCCAAGTAGAAGAGATGCGCGTAGTCCTTGCGCAAAGGGAACAGTGGTAAGGATAGTCCACGGGATCCCAAAGCATCGTTGCTCTCAAGAGCTCGTTTCGTCAACTCATGGGATTGAGATGTTGACGAGTATACGTGCGTACCTACACAAAACAAAGACAAAGGAAAAATTGTGTGTGCGTGGTAGATGTACGCATCATCCATCATGATGCGCACGTGCATGTGTCGGTGAGCACAAAATAGCCAATGCTCAAATAAATGAGATGCGTGATATAGAAACATGTCATCCATCATGATAGGTTTGTTGTTATGCATGGCATAATGGGGACTCAAATTGTGTAATGCATCTTGTGAAATATCGAGAGCATTGTTATTCATGGAATGCATATGGTTCATGCAATTATGGGAATCATGCAAAGTATGAGATGCATCAAAATCTCCTAATATGTATGAGGAAACTATGGGGGTCTCCTCATGAGCAAGAGTAGAAACATCACGTGGAGAATATTGACAACATCCAAAACAAATGCATATTTGGAACAATGTGATCATGGCATGTAATAGTAGACGAATTGCGCAAATCATGTAAAGGAAGCATGGCAATATCATCACAAGAGAAGCAAAAGCCTATGACCATCATCTCGTCATCTATGCCATAAGTGCAAATGGGATTTATTTTAATGGGGCATGCATAGTTACTATGTTGAGATTGAAATGAGGCAATATGGGAGATCTCACTCATAGCATATGACAAGTTCAATGGATTGTCAAACATGATGTGACCAATAGAATTTTCACATGATATCCTATGGAGCATAACATCACAACTAGGCAACTCAACATGCTCATCATAATATTCATCATAAATAGGTAAGTCGTGACATGAAGAAGTCGCACTAGTATGAAGCATGGGAATAGGTGGGTCAACATCATGGGAGCAACCAATGTCAAGAGAGTCCACTAGTGGGACAAGAGAAGCACCATCACCTATGTTACCTTTGGAGCGTCGCTCATGTGTTGTAGGTGAGGTGTTGAAGATCGTCTCGTTGTCATCTTGATGAGGACATGACTACCTTGGAAGAGACCAAAAATATTGCATACATGCATAGTTCTCAGGTGATTTCTAGTGCAAACTATTCAATAATATATTTATGTTATCCAGGACAAAAATACTTCACAAACTTTTGTGCCATGTCTAATTGCAGGTGTATGGGACATTTGTACAATCCACATATGAAGATAAGGGAGAAAGAGATGTTTACCTGCTGTTCAAAAAGTTCTCTCACGTCACTTTTGGCCCAAGAGAAGATAGAGTCCAAGTCTCTCATGTTCTGGACTCAGATTCGGACTGCATGACATACCTGACTCAAAACGTCTATAACTTTTCATACGGACTCCAAATTGGTTGATTCTTTTTTGTTGGAAAATAGATTTCGTGCATTTTCCAACCCAATTGGAATCACCTTAAAATCCGTCCGGAGCGTTGAGTTATAGACGAAACAATCTGATGCTGCAGCAGAATCCGAGTCAAACTACAAGTCCAAAGGTGTTACGTCACCTCCGCTTGGGCCCATTGGCCTTGTACGACCTAGGGTTAGTTTTAGGCTGCCTTGGGACGTCCTCCCACCTCCTTGGCCGCCACCCTTGCTCCTATATAAGTAGATCCATCTAGTAGCTTTTTCCTTGGGATTTGTTTAGTTAAAGTTAGCCATTGCAACTTCGTACTTCGTTTGTGTCCAACGACCGACCAAGACCGCTTACGGATCCCCACCATTATCAATACTTCATATATATTCGCAATATTCAGATTGCTTTATCATATTCTTGCTCGTTCTTCGATTGCTTGCAGGAATAGACCTTCGTGGTCAGGTTGATCGTGCTCCAGCGTGGTCAATAACCTCTCGGAGTGGGTTTAGCGATTGCTAAGGCGCAACGTCGTGCACGTTTGTAGTCGGATCGTCAAAGTCGACTCCACCAAATCGATAGTTATCATCTCATCGAAAGATCGGGACACCCTCGCCTCTATCAAGTGGTATCAGTTTTCAGGTTGTTCGGTGAGAATTTCCAATTATCCCTAGATTAGATTTATTTTCTTACCTATTGTCCAAGAAAAAGCCACACAAAAAAAGTTAGATCTATTCATCCTTTGTCCAAGCCAGTCTGAGCCTTTGCAGTTTTCTTTTCATTGTTTGCATTATTGAATTATCGGTTGCATCGTCGTGTCGAGTTGCTGGTCTTAGTGTCTTGTTCCTTTAGAGTTTCGAGTTCTGTTCACATTAGTCACGCCGCTGCATCATTATCCCTTCCGCTGTCCACCATCCCATCCATTAATTTCCATCACGTGCTACGACTGTTCATTGTCATAATCATAGTTGAGGTCATTCACATCTTCGCCGATCCAATCTGCATCTTATCCAGTTTGTCTTGGAAAGAGGAGAAAAAAAAGATAGAAAAAAAAGAGAAAAAAGGAAAGAAAAAAAGAAAGAGAGAGAGAAAAAAAAAAAAAAGCGTGAGAAAAAAAAGGGGAAAAAAACCGGATCTATCTAGAATCAATTTCGTACCTGAATTCGGATTGAATCTGTTTTGCGACTGTTCAGTAAAACAGGTGTATCTTCCTCATACGAAGTCCGTTTTGACTCCGTGAGTACTCAAATTAAAGCTAGAGACGAGGCGCATCTAAATAGTTGCAGAAGCTTGTTCAATATTTGACACCTCAAAATCGGCTTCTAAATAGGTGTTTTGCCCTCTGAAGTTCGTGAACACAGCTTGTTCCAATTTTTCAGGCCAGTTTTAGAATTCTTTGACTCCTCACATCAACTCGGAATTGAGTGATTCTTTTGCATTGGAAAGCTTGAGTTAGTAGCATTCTTTGAAAGAATTTATCAGAAAATTGGCTCAAACTTTTCAAGAGGAAAGTTGGAGAGAGAGTTGTTGTATGTCCTGCTTGGCGCTTGTTTTCATCATTATCTTCACTTTGCCGTTGTGATCTTCACTTATATCTTGCTGTCAAGAGCTACTTAGTATCCTTCATTGATGCTAGTTGTGCTATGCCGTGACCTCATTAGTGTTCTAGGCTCGCGTCTCTAGTCCGGTCTAGCCTAGGACCAGCACAAGACTGCGTCGTTGAGCGTTTATTCAACATTGCATCTTTGAATTGATTATTGCTAATCTTTTGCTACCATATATAGCCAACCCAGCTCCACATATTTCTACACCGTGTATCGTCGCTCCCCGGCAATCGCTTTACTCAATATTCGAGTTACTTGACACCGCTGGTTGCCGATCACCGCTTTCTGCATGGTAAGAACTTGTAAGACATTGATATTTGCTTTATTGTGAGCGTTTTACCACCACATCCTAGTAGTTATAGGAACATTATTTTTGGATTTTGTTTCTTGTTCTACTAATCATGACAGGATCCAGAGTCACTTCATGGGCTTTGTCGATCGCGGAGACATGCCACCACCTATGCAAATACCACAACCGCCACGAGAGGTGCACAAACATCCAAATGCACATGATCAGGTTCATGTTTCTATACCACCATTTAATGGCCGTTTTAGACCTCCTTTATATATTGAATGGGAGTTAGACATAAATAATATATTTGCTTCCCATAATTTTGATGAACGTAAAAAAGTTATGGTTGCGGTTGGTTCTTTCACTGGTTATGCTCTAGTTTGGTGGAGTGAATATTGTCGGTTACACCCTAATTATGTACCTAATACTTGGGATGATTTAAAACATGTCATGAGAGATAGATTCATCGATGTTTATTATACTCGTGGCATGATTAAAAAACTGGAACATTTAAAACAAGGTAGTGACACCGTAACAAAATATTATGATGATTTACAAACTACCTTGTTGCACTCATTTTAGAAGAAAGTGAAGAAGATTTTATGGATAGATTTTGGGAGGATTAAACCATAATATTCAGGAGATACTAATTCATGAAGAGTGTTATCCTATGGACCATTTGTTTCGTCTTGCTTGCAAAGCTGAACAGAAATAAAACGACGTGTTGCCCACAAGGAGAACAAGCGCACGGTGCACATTCCAACTGTTGATACAGATGTTTATTCAACTACTAGGCGTACTATGACAACCACATCCGTTGTTGCGAGGACTACATCATCTCCACCATGTGACACATCACCATCGAGAGTGCCTGCATCATCTGAGTTGACTATAAGAGGTAATGACAAAGGTACAGATTTTCCACTTTTACATGAGAATGATGCATGCCTAGTTAACTTGAATACATCATGTGTTGAGCTACCCACTACTTTGATCACACCACCTATTTTAGAGGATTATATTGATAATTTGACTTTGCCATGTGATCAAACAACTGAAATACCAACAATTTTGAGAGCACCCATTGAATTAACTATTGATGCAAAAGAATCAATGTTTAATCATTTTGATACGACCTCTAATCTTGGTGATGATTCTGTGTCGAATGACTCATTGCATGTTTGCTTATCTAAGCATGTTGTAGCATGTAAATTTGATTCAAATAAGGTTTATTCACCAATGTTGGGATGGTTTAATGATGAACATTGTCAATCTCTTTAAATAAATAAGAGCTTCACTTATATGTGCAAACTGAGTTGCAGTATTTTCAAGCCTTCTAGTTCTTGTGCTAATTTGTTGGCTTTAGATTTTATGAACTATGCAAATTACTCATCTATTCATGTGTCATATATGCAAAAATCAAGGGAAGTAAAAATGGATGACGTATACATATACAACATGTACACCTTGTCTCTTTTGTTAGCCACATTTCAGATTAAGCAACGCCGAGGACGGCTTTGTTTTCAAAAAGGGGAGGATGATGAGGACATGACTACCTTGGATGAGACCAAAATATTGCATACATGCATAGTTCTCGGTGATTTCTAGTGCAAACTATTCAATAATATATTTATGTTATCCAGACAAAAATACTTCACAAACTTTTGTGCCATGTCTAATTGCAGGTGTATGGGACATTTGTACAATCCACATATGAAGATAAGGGAGAAAGAGATGTTTACCTGCTGTTCAAAAGTTCTCTCACGTCACTTTTGGCCCAAGAGAAGATAGAGTCCAAGTCTCTCACGTTCGGACTCAGATTCGGACTACACAGACATACCTGACTCAAAACGTCTATAACTTTTTCATACGGACTCCAAATTGGTTGATTCTTTTTGTTGGAAAATAGATTTCGTGCATTTTCCAACCCAATTGAATCACCTTAAAATCCGTCCGGAGCGTTGAGTTATAGACGAAACAATCTGATGCTGCAGCAGAATCCGAGTCAAACTACAAGTCCAAAGGTGTTACGTCACCTCCGCTTGGGCCCATTGGCCTTGTACGACCTAGGGTTAGTTTTAGGCTGCCTTGGGACGTCCTCCCACCTCCTTGGCCGCCACCCTTGCTCCTATATAAGTAGATCCATCTAGTAGCTTTTTCCTTGGGATTTGTTTAGTTAAAGTTAGCCATTGCAACTTCGTACTTCGTTTGTGTCCAACGACCGACCAAGACCGCTTACGGATCCCCACCATTATCAATACTTCATATATATTCGCAATATTCAGATTGCTTTATCATATTCTTGCTCGTTCTTCGATTGCTTGCAGGAATAGACCTTCGTGGTCGTTGATCGTGCTCAAATAAGTGGTCAATAACCTCTCGGAGTGGGTTTAGCGATTGCTAAGGCGCAACGTCGTGCGCTTGTAGTCGGATCGTCAAAGTCGACTCCACCAAATCGATAGTTATCATCTCATCGAAGATCGGGACACCCTCGCCTCTATCACATCTTCATCTTGATGGAACCATGTGGGGTGCATCATCATCCATCATGGCCATCGCCGCGTCTCAATGTAGGGATGGACTCACGAGGATAGGCATGTCGTCATGTAGGAGACCTAGCACCAAAGAAGAAAACACACTAGGAGTAGAGGTTAAGTCGTTAGAAATCATAGTGGCCTCATGTGTTGTGTCAACTACCTCACTTACTAAGTGTTGTGGCTCACTCACTCCCTCAAGGACGCTCTTACTCGTATGGTGGGTGGAGTCACTCAAATGGCGCTCAACCTCACATAGGATGTGTGGCATGCTCTCATGTGTGGGGCTAGTGGTGGTCACACTCATCCTCTCATAGGAAATGCTCTCAATGTCACGTATGGTGGAGTCACTCATGTCACTCATGGGGTGGTGGCTCTCCTCACATGGCAATTGGGGCATCTCGACATATGTGGGTGCTGGAGAGATGTAGGTGCAAATGTCTCCATGCTTGGTCGCAGAGCTTGACTCGGAGTATGAGTCCAATGTGGGCGTCTGCCTTCATGTTGTTGAAGAGGTTCGCGCTGCATGCGCCGTGGTCGAAGGGATGGCCCTTGCTCGACCGCCTTGTCACCGCCTTGGTGTTGGAGGCCCATATGATGTGGCACCTCATAGCTCGCCTCCATGGCGAAGGGAGTTTCCCATGCTCGCCATCTTCCTTGAGGGGCTTCAAGATGGAAGTGTCGCCCTCGTCAAGGTGGTCGCTTGGACTTGATGAAGTCGATGAAGGCGTACCTGCACGTGGGAAGTAGGCGAAGATGTCGTGACGTCCCAAGGCGAGGATGCCTTGAGAACACTTGGCGAAGATGCGAAGTGGTTGATGTAGCCGTAGCGCCGTCTTGGTGGTGCTCGTCTCGCGGTCTTCTCTTGTGCTTATGAAGCTTGACTTGGCGTGAAGTAGGGCTTGTTGGGACTTGTGCATTTGCGCTTGGAGCATCTTCATGATGATGATGTCGTTGTCGTGCTTGAGCTCGTAGTAGATGTCGTTCGTCGTCGTCGTGCACATGATGCTTGGAGGTGACTTGCCCTTCATGACGATGAGGATCACGAATGTGATGGTGGTCGCCATGGAGATGTGGACGACTTGCGCTTGCATCGCTTGGGCGCTCCGAAGACTTGTGGCTTGAACGTCGCCGTCTTGAAGATGATGAAGGGGAAGTCGACTTGAGCAAGGTCCTAATCTCCTCCATTCTTGCATCTTGCTCCTCTTTATGTGCGGCAAGCTTCTTGTCGATGTAGTCCCTTCTCCTTGCTTCGGAGTGATGAATGTCGATGGAGATGTTCTCGATGCGCTCTCGCAATCTTGATTGTGTGCCTTGCACTTGTCGTTGTAGATCGAAGAGAGACGCTTTGGTGATGTAGTTGTTCACGCCGTCGTTGTTGTCGAAGACCGGAGATGAAATGCCTTGCCTATCCATCACAAGACTCGAGCAAATATGAGTGGGAGAAAGAGAAGAACTTATACCAATGTACCTTGACCGATGTTGACAATGAATCAAGTTCACTCAAATGCGGACAATGAAATAGCACTATTGGTACCAATCCTTGTCGGTTCTCACACCTACACAAGTAAAGCTTATGGAGGAGCTCGGTGAGGATAGTGGCACAAAAATTTAATGTAAAATGTTAGCAAGAGTCAATAATGTTGAAAGAGATTCACAAATTCGCAAGTGAAACAAATGGACCAATAGCAAAGAATGGCACACGTAAACACACACACGGATAGATAAATGGGGTCGGGCAACCAAGGAATGAGCACAAAATGTGGAATCCACGGAAAACGCTCGTGTTGCACAACTCAAGAGAGACGCTAGCACGATTGCTCAATAGGCGGATACGACACTTGTGCACAACCTATAAGATGCAAAATGGATAAACTTCTATCCCAAGTATGCTATGTATGTATAGTTCCCGGTGTTTCTCTCAAGATGATCCAAGATGATCGGATATGACAATCTTATGTGCAATGTGGTATGATGCTATGGCACTTGCTTACAAGCTCTTTGCTCTCTTTCTTTTGCTTAAACGCTTTATTTCTTTTTTTTTTGTATGGCCACTTTGCACAATGCACAAACCAAGATAGCAATTGTGTATATGCGGGAACAAACTTGTGACACAAGATATGATACCAATATATGCACCACAATGATATGGTATATATGCTACGGGAAGTATGATCACTAATGTGCACAAGTAACGTTGCCGGCAATACTCAAATGGCTAGTCTCGATAGGCAAGTAACGCAAAAGTAAGGCTAGGGGTTAACAATGCAATGGCAAGGGGAATATACAATGGAGGGATACCACGATACCAAGATGATATGGAGGTTACCGTCCGGCGATGATGAGTAGCGGTGTTCTTGATGTAGATACCAAGATGATGGAGACTCGTCCCTAAGTAGCCGAAACACCTTAGGAAACGGAAAAACCACGAACTCAAAATCTCAAACGTCAAATGTCAAAATGGTGGTAGCGGGAATGCGGTGGTGGTTTGCACTTGGCAATGCGGAAGTGGAATGATGGGCTATACACGTGTCGGAGTTGAAGTTGCCGTCCCTAAGTAGCCGAAACACCTTAGGAGACACAAGCCACAACTCAAACAAGCTCAAACAACTATTGGGTTAAGTTGGGTTGGTTGAAGTGTATGGTGGGCAAGGTTATGTGGAAGTGGTGGTGGTGGTTGATGAAGAAGCTGATAGAGACAAAGGTGTCCCGATGTTTCGATGAGATGTTGGTTTTCGCTTTGGAGGAAGTCGACTTTGACGATCCGACTACGAACGTGCGAGGACGTCGCGCCTTAGCAATCGCTAAACCAACTCCGAGAGGTTATTGACCACGCCGAGCACGATCAACTCGACCACGAGGGTCTGCTTCCTGCGAGCAAACGAAGAACAAGCAAGAAACTAAGATTGCAATCTGGATATTGCGAATATAAGATGAAAGCTTTATTGATCAAGGTGGGGTTCTGTGGCGCTTTGTGCAGTCGTTGAACACAAACGAAGTACGCGAAGTTGCAGCTATGGCGAACTTTTAATCTAAACAAAACCCAAGGTCTAAACGGTGCCCTAAGGGCTGTATATATGGAGGAAGAGGGGGTGAATTTCGTGGCCCTTGGTGGAGGGGTCCGAAATCAACCCTAACTCTTGTTTCCCCACACATACGGATTCTAAAAACAGCCTATACTTAAGTATTTCGAAATTACATGGGCCTGGCCCAATAATAAGGTGACGCAGCACCTAGAATAGCCTCGGGACGACATTTATGAAGTAGCATCTTGTATATTTCGTCCAAGGCTTCATGCATCCATCATGGTGGCTTCAAAGTCCTGAAATCATCACTTGTAACTCCGTTTTGTTCCCCTTAGCATGGCATTATCTCCATGCTTGTTCTTGCTCCAATGTCCATCCTTCTCCAAGCTAGGGCCTTCATTTGTAAGCAAAACAAATGTATCCAATTTAGGCAGCATCATATTCTCATGAACATTAGAATCATTACCAAGAAACGAAAGTACTTGATAATTTAATTGGCATGCGCGAGCTCTAGTAATTGGTCCAGTATATGTAGCAGTAGGGGCTGTGGGTGTAACAATGGTATTGATGTCCTCATCAAGACTCGAATCACTACTCAAGCAACCACTAATGCTATGGGGAACAAAATGGGTTAGGTTGCGGAAGTCGGTGGTGGCTATGCGGATGATATGGTGGAAGGCCTAGGCAAACTTGCCAAATTTTCAAAAATTTGATGGAGTCAAATGGTGGTGGTAGTATTTTTATGGGAAGGGGGATGTCAATAGCTTCAAATCGAGCTAAAGAACGCGAAAATCGGACTCCGGATGAATTAGTTATGGACAAAACGGTGAAACGGGAAAATCTGAAATCTACAGGGGCCGGATATCCGGGGCTCGGGCCGGATTTCCGGGGGTGTATGTCCAGAACCGTGCGGATTTGGTGCTCCAGGGCCCGGATGTCCGGCCGGATGGCCCGGATGTCCGCCTGAGGCCCGGATGTCCGCCCGACGAATCCCGATCTCGTTTGGGGCGGAAATTTTCGAATTGGGGGCGGAAATTGATGATTTCAAGGTCAAAATTGGAGAGATTTCGTGGATAGAAAGTGGGGAAACTTGGGGAAATGCTAGATCCACTCGAAACCAAGCAAATCCATGGATCAAAATCAACAAAACATCATCAAAACTAACAAATCACAAAAAAGAATTGGGGGCTATTTTTGGTGGGGATTTTCGGATTTAGGACGAAATCAACAAAATCAAGCTAGAACAAGAGGGGTAGGGGCTCCAAAAACGTGATCAACCTAAGCTCTGATACCATAGATGATGTAGGGCGGAACCCTACGTGGATGATCTTTCACGTTGGAGCGGATCCTACGGTGAATCACAAAGAATAAGCGGAAGAACACGAGGAAATCACGGGGAGGAACGAGGGGAAAACACTCAACCAACAAGGAATCGGTCACACAAGTGCTAGATCAAAGAACACAAAGAGATACACGAGATCCAAGGTCAACAAAGGACGATACAAACGGTAGCCGTTCTTCTCCGTGAGGAGGTCTTGATGATGGTCTTCTCCGCAAAGGGAGGTCTTGAATCCAAGGTGGATCTTCTCCGAAGAGGGGCCGCAGTCTCTCTCGTGGAGTAGATCCGGTATGGATGAGCGAAGCTCTATCTAATGAGCTAAATCAACGCTAACCTAGAAAGAGGAAGGGGATGGAGTATATATAGTCTACTGGGGCGAAGAGGTACATGGGTCTCGGCCCTTTATCAGGCGCAGACAGCGGAGCCGGATGTCCGCGCCGGCCGGATGTCCGGGAGCCAGGAGGCGCCGGATGTCCGGGCTTGGGGCCGGATGTCCGGGCTGGCCTGGGTCTTCCAGACGCAATCGGGTGCGGGGCGCCGGATTTCCGGGCGAGGGGTCGGATATCCGGGGCTTCATGGGAGGCCGGATGTCCAGGGCCTGGGGGGCCGGATGTCCGGGCCCTGTGGTCTTTCGGCTGCTGTGGTGGGCGCCGGATGTCCGGGCTGGGGCCGGATGTCCGGGCTTGCGGGAAGGGCCGGATGTCCGGGCTGACGCCGGATGTCCGGGCTCTGTAGACTTCTCCGGGTCCTCTCGTCTTGTTCCTTCATCCTTGTACTTGGGGACTTGTCCATCATTCCGAGCATCTCCGAGAGGGTCTCCTTGGTACCTAGGCATGCATAGAGTCCTCGCCTTAGGTAGCAACCGTGTCTCACACGAATGGAAAGGGGAAGCATTTAGGAACGGGTTCACCTTGTGTCCAATGGCGAATAGTCGAGGTCTCATCTTATGTGTCCTTGGGGCTTGGAGAGTAGTTGGAGTGTACATGGGGATGAACGTGGTATGCTCCGCATCACCGAGTCTTCTCTTCGTTTGCTCCTTTTGCACGAGGCTCATGGAGGCGGACTCATGGGACACTTTGGACGCGACAAGACATTCGCCACGCTCTCCAACAACTACTTTTGTCCCAAGATGTTCCGCGACGTCTCACGCTTCACCAACCGATGCTATACATGTCGCAAAGCTAAGTCTAAAGCTCAATCCCATGGTCTTTACATGCCTCTTCCTATTCCTTATCAACCTTGGGAAGACATTAGTATGGATTTTGTACTCGGTTTGCCTAGGACTCAAAATGGCAAGGATTCCGTGTTTGTTGTTGTGGATAGATTTTCTAAGATGGCACATTTCATACCTTGCAACAACATAGACGATGCTTCACATGTTGCAAATCTCTTTTGTAGGGAAATCTTGCGACTCCATGGCGTACCAAAGACAATCGTCTCCGATCGTGACGTCAAGTTCTTGAGTTACTTTTGGAAGACCCTATGTGCCAAGCTCGGAATCAAGCTCATGTTCTCCTCGGCATACCATCCTCAAACCGACGGCCAAACGGAGGTGACGAACCGCACACTATCCACTCTACTTCGTGTCTTGATCAAGAAGAACATTAAGGAGTGGGAAGCATGTCTACCCATCGCCGAGTACGCCTACAATCGTGCAAGACATTCAACTACCGGCAAGTCCCCCTTCGAGGTCGTCTATGGTTTCAACCCGTTGTCACCATTGGACATTCTACCACTTCCTCTCCAAGAGCGCACCAACATGGACGCAAGTGAACGAGCAAGCTACATCAAGAAGATGCACGAAGATACAAGGCACACCATTGAGCGCCAAGTACAACGTCAAGCAATCAAGCTCAACGCCAACAAGCAACCCATCGTCTTCAACATTGGTGATCTAGTGTGGCTACACCTTCGCAAGGAGCGCTTCCCCAAAGAACACAAGTCCAAGCTTCTCCCTCGAGCCGATGGACCTTTCAAGGTGCTAGCACGCTACAACGACAACGCCTACAAGATCGACCTACCTCGAGACAAATACAACGTGAGCGACATCTTCAACGTCAAGGACCTTGCACCATTCCATGGAGATGAAGATTTTGATCCGAGGTCGGATCTCTCCCAAGGGGGGGGGGGAGATGATGCGGAGCATCCCACGATCATCCCCATGGACCTACAACCGTCTCAACAAGAGCCAAGAGGACCCATGACACGAGCTAGAGCTAGAGCTCTCGAGAACGAGGTGACCTCCTTCCTTATTGATATCACATATGATCCCCAAAGAGAGCTAGTCGACTTTCTCTTGTAACTCGACTTGTCGTCGTTGGTTGTAGAAGGTTTGGTTGATGTAGATGTTGGAGGAGTCGTTGAAGCTTGGTTGTTGGAGAAGCCGTAGGTAGCTTGATGTACTTGAAGTCATCTTGCACTTGGCGTTCGGCCTTTGTAGCTTGATGCACGAGCTCAATGAGGGTGGAGTATGGTTGGAAGTCGGCAATCTTCTTGATGGGATGATTGAGTCCATTCAAGAAGCATGCCATAGTTTGCTCATCATCTTCTTTGACATTGGCTCGAATCATGGCTATCTCCATTTCCTTGTAATACTCTTCAACACTCTTTGTTCCTTGCTTGAGTAGTTGGAGTTTCTTGAAGAGGCCGCGGTTGTAGTAGGTTGGCACAAAACGTGCTCGCATGACATCCTTCATTTGAGCCCAAGTGGTGATTGGAGGTTCACCTCTTGCTTGACGTCGTTCAATGATTTGTTCCCACCATATGAGCACATAGTCTTGGAACTCAAGTGATGCCATAGCGATTTTCTTCGCTTCATCATAGTTGTGCAACCGGAAGATTTTGTCAACCTTCAATGCCCATGAGAGGTAGTCTTCGGGGTCATTGCTTCCATTGAACTTGGGCATGGTGAATTTTAGCTTGCCGTAGCGTTGCTCTTCATTGTGTTGTTGGCGATGTTGATGATGACGTCCTTGACGTGGATTATACTCGTCTTCATGTTGCTCTTGGTGTGGAGGAAGACCATGATCAACTTGCCCTTGTTGAACTTGAGGTTGGGGTGGAGCTTGACGAGCTTGTGGAGGGGCTTGAGTGATGAGGACATCAATACCATTGTTACACCCACAGCCCCTACTGCTACATATACTGGACCAATTACTAGAGCTCGCGCACGCCAATTAAATTATCAGGTACTTTCGTTTCTTGGTAATGATTCTAATGTTCATGAGAATATGATGCTGCCTAAATTGGATACATTTGTTTTGCTTACAAATGAAGGCCCTAGCTTGGAGAAGGATGGACATTGGAGCAAGAACAAGCATGGAGATAATGCCATGCGCAAGGGGAACAAGAACGGAGTTACAAGTGATGATTTCAGGACTTTGAAACCACCATAATGGGTGCATGAAGCCTTGGACGAAATATACAAGATGCTACTTCATAAATGTCGTCCCGAGGCTATTCTAGGTGCTGCGTCACCTTATTAGTGGGCCAGGCCCATGTAATTTCGAAATACTTAAGTATAGGCTGTTTTTAGAGTCCGTATGTGTGGGGAAACAAGAGTTATGGTTGATTTCGGACCCCTCCACCAAGGGCCACGAAATTCCCCCCCCTCTTCCTCCATATATACAGCCCTTAGGGCACCGTTTAGACCTTGGGTTTTGTTTAGATTAAAAGTTCGCCATAGCTGCAACTTCGCGATTTCGCTTGTGTTCAACGACTGCACAAAGGCGCCACAGAACCCCACCTTGATCAATAAAGCTTTCATCTTATATTCGCAATATCCAGATTGCAATCTCAGTTTCTTGCTTGTTCTTCGCTTGCTCGCAGGAAACAGCCCTCGTGGTCGTTGATCGTGCTCCGGCGTGGTCAATAACCCTCGGAAGTTGGTTTAGCGATTGCTAAGGCGCGACGTCTCGCACGTTCGTAGTCGGATCGTCAAGGTCGACTCCCACAGAAACGATAGTCACCATCTCATCGAAACATCGGGACACCTTTGCCTCTATCAAGTGATATCAGATTTTCAGGTTGCTCGGTGAGATTTTACAGTTTTTCATAGATTAGATCGAGTCTGTTTCTTCATACCTAACGTCCACGAAAAAGCCACAAAAAAAAATTAGGGTTAGTTCATCATATCCGAACCAATCTGAGCCTTTGCATAATCTTGTCAAGTTGCTTTGTTGAATTTGCGGTTGCATCGTCGTGTCAAGTTGCTGGTCTTAGAGTCTAGTCTTTTAGAGTTTCGAGTTCTGGTCATCAGTTGTCACGCCGCCGCCGCACCATCATCATCGCCTTGCCATCTACCACCATTGCTTATCCGCCACCGCTCTGAATCCGTATCCATATACCATCACCAATCCGTATCCATATATCACCACCGCTGCCATATACCACCACCGCTGCCATATACCACCACCATATATCCACCACCAATCCGAGATCTTGTCATATTAGGTTTGTTTTCGAGATCCATCTAGTTTCCGATTCATGTTTCCTTGCCGGAGTAGGTTTCGGAAAAAAAAAAGAGTCTGGAAACCACCCTCCGTTTAGGCCCAAAATTTTCCGAAAACGCACTTGTCGAAAAATTTTCTGGCTATCCTCTTTTTAGGTGTTTATAAGTGTATTGAGACAATTACCGTTATAGAAAGTTTTTTGACCCGTTTCAGCTTTTGGGTCCGGCAATCGAAAAAAAAAAAATTTTGGTCGAAAAATTTCGTGCCCATCCCGTCGATTTGACCTCGGAAGAGTTTTGAGACACTCGCCATTATAGTGATTTTTCGCAAAAAAAAAAAAAAAAAAAGCGCAAAAAAAAAAAAAAAAAAAAAAAAAAAGGAGCGAAAAAAAATTCCAGAGTGTGCTTTTCCGTTGTTTCCGTGCAGCGCCGTGATTTTGTTAGTGTTCTAGGCTCGCGTCTCTAGCACGGTCTAGCCTAGGACCAAAGACAAGATCAAATCGTTGAGCGCTTATTCAACTTTGCATCTCTGAATTGATTATTGTCGACCCTTTTGCTACCATATTATAAGCCTTCCCAGCTCCACATACATCTACATCGTGCGCTTGACTCTCCACGTAATCGCTCTATCCAAGCTTTGAGAGTTTTGACTACATCGGTTGCCGATCACCTTTCTTCTTTGTAAGAACTGGTAAGAATTTGAGATTTGCTTGACGGATTTGTGACTGCCCACCACACCACCACCACCACTTCCTAGTAGTCCGTCAATCATATTCTTGTGTGTTTCTATTGCTGCTAACCATGGCAGGATCACAAGTCGACGAATCGATCGGGAGAACATGACAAACAAAGCGCTACATGATAAGTTTCAACAAATGATGAGTGGGCAGGTGGAAGATGTGCTAAATAGATTTGAAGAGGCCATGGAGAAGATAGATGGCATTGAGAAGGCATTCAAACAAAGCTCGATAACAAGTTTAATGAATTGCTCGCTGCGTCTACCACCACCACCACCGCGCACCTAACGCACCTCTACAACAACAAGGACTACCTCCACATCGCGAAACAGCCCTCCGCCGAGCTTCCGTGTCCCTCTTCACCGCCAAGCTGCTGGTGCTGCCTTGATACTTCATGGCTCCTGCTGCTGCGGCGGGGAGGATGATTATGTGAGAGCTTACGAGG
Organism: Aegilops longissima; assembly: GCA_021605205.1. Classification (NCBI taxonomy): domain Eukaryota; kingdom Viridiplantae; phylum Streptophyta; class Magnoliopsida; order Poales; family Poaceae; genus Aegilops; species Aegilops longissima. Next base: position 94,047 of record JAHIAM010005800.1, on the reverse strand, counting down.
ATGAGGTTGATCAACATCGAAACTACGTGCAACCACCAAAGACCACAACCACCAGTGTCGCCCACATGCAAACAATGGCAATGTTCGGCTCCCCTTCAGTACGAGATCATGACCATCTCCTAAACTGAAATTGAATATTCCACCATTTGAGGGTAGATATGTTCCTGATATATATCTTACTTGGGAATTAGAAACTGAACAACGATTTACATGTTTACAATATCCTGAGGAGAGACGTGTTCCTGCTGCCGTTTGTGCTTTCACTAGCTTTGCATGTGTTTGGTGGTCTGAACATTGTAGATTATATCCTGTTCCAGCTACTTGGGCTGCTTTGAAAACTGCTATGCGTACTCGTTGGGTTCCACCATATTATCAGCGTGAATTACTTCAAAAATTGCAGCGCTTAAGACAAGGAAAAAATTCGGTAGAAGAATATTATCAGGAATTACAAACTGGCTTGATTAGATGTGGTATTGTTGAGGAGAATGAAGCTATGCTTGCACGTTTTCTGGGTGGATTAATGATGAGGACATGACTACCTTGGATGAGACCAAAAATATTGCATACATGCATATTTCTCAGGTGATTTCTAGTGCAAACTATTCAATAATATATTTATGTTATCCAGGAAAAAAATACTTCACAAACTTTTGTGCCATGTCTAATTGCAGGTGTATGGGACATTTGTACAATCCACATATGAAGATAAGGGAGAAAGAGATGTTTTCCTGCTGTTCAAAAAGTTCTCTCACGTCACTTTTGGCCCAAGAGAAGATAGAGTCCAAGTCTCTCACGTTCTGGACTCAGATTCGGACTGCACAGACATACCTGACTCAAAACGTCTATAACTTTTTCATACGGACTCCAAATTGGTTGATTCTTTTTTGTTGGAAAATAGATTTCGTGCATTTTCCAACCCAATTGAATCACCTTAAAATCCGTCCGGAGCGTTGAGTTATAGACGAAACAATCTGATGCTGCAGCAGAATCCGAGTCAAACTACAAGTCCAAAGGTGTTACGTCACCTCCGCTTGGGCCCATTGGCCTTGTACGACCTAGGGTTAGTTTTAGGCTGCCTTGGGACGTCCTCCCACCTCCTTGGCAGCCACCCTTGCTCCTATATAAGTAGATCCATCTAGTAGCTTTTTCCTTGGGATTTGTTTAGTTAAAAGTTAGCCATTGCAACTTCGTACTTTGTTTGTGTCCAACGACCAGACCAAGACCGCTTACGGATCCCCACCATTATCAATACTTCATATATATTCGCAATATTCAGATTGCTTTATCATATTCTTGCTTGTTCTTCGATTGCTTGCAGGAATAGACCTTCGTGGTCGTTGATCGTGCTCCAGCGTGGTCAATAACCTCTCGGAGTTGGTTTAGCGATTGCTAAGGCGCAACGTCGTGCACGCTTGTAGTCGGATCGTCAAAGTCGCTCCACCAAATCGATAGTTATCATCTCATCGAAGATCGACACCCTTGCCTCTATCAAGTGGTATCAGTTTTCAGGTTGCTCGGTGAGAATTTCCAATTATCCCTAGATTAGATTTATTTTCTTACCTATTGTCCAAGAAAAGCCACAAAAAAGTTAGATCTATTCATCCTTTGTCCAAGCCAGTCCGAGCCTTTGCAGTTTTCTTTTCATTGTTTGCATTATTGAATTATCGGTTGCATCGTCGTGTCGAGTTGCTGGTCTTAGTGTCTAGTTCGTTTAGAGTTTCGAGTTCTGTTCACATTAGTCACGCCGCCGCTGCATCGTTATCCCTTCCGTTGATCACCATCCATCCATCAATTTCCACCACGTGCTACCCACCGTTCATTGTCATAACCATAGTTGAGATCGTTCACATCTTCGCCTGATCCAATCTGCATCTTATCCAGTTTGTCTTGGAAAGAGGGAGAAAAAACGATAGAGAAAAAAAAAGAGAGAAAAAAAAGAGAGAGAAGAAAAAGAAAAAAAAAGCGTGAGAAAAAAAAAGAGGAAAAAAAACCGGATCTATCTAGAATCAATCTCGTACCTGAATTCGGATTGGAATCTGTTTTGCGCACTGTTCAGTAAAACAGGTGTATTTTCCTCATACGAAGTCCGTTTTGACTCCGTGAGTACTCAAATTAAAGCTAGAGACGAGGCGCATCTAAATAGTTGCAGAAGCTAGTTCAATATTTGACACCTCAAAATCGGCTTCTAAATAGGTGTTTTTGCCCTCTGAAGTTCGTGAACACAGCTTGTTCCAATTTTTCAGGCCAGTTTTAGAATTCTTTGACTCCTCATATCAACTCGGAATTGAGTGATTCTTTTGCATTGGAAAGCTTGAGTTAGTAGCATTCTTTGAAAGAATTTATCAGAAAATTGGCTCAAACTTTTCAAGAGGAAAGTTGGAGAGAGAGTTGTTGTATGTCCTGCTTGGCGCTTGTTTTTCATCATTATCTTCACCGCCGCAGGATCTTCACTTATATCTTGCTGTCAAGAGCTACTTAGTATCCTTCATTGATGCTAGTTGTGCTATGCCGTGACCTCATTAGTGTTCTAGGCTCGCGTCTCTAGTCCGGTCTAGCCTAGGACCAGACAAGACTGCGTCGTTGAGCGCTTATTCAACATTGCATCTTTGAATTGATTATTGCTAATCTTTTGCTACCATATATAGCCAACCCAGCTCCACATATTTCTACACCGTGTATACGTGACGCCCCCGGCAATCGCTTTACTCAATATTCGAGTTACTTGACACCGCTGGTTGCCGATCACCGCCGCTGCATGGTAAGAACTTGTAAGACATTGATATTTGCTTTATCGTGAGCGCTTTTACCACCACATCCTAGTAGTTATAGGAACATTATTTTTGGATTTTGTTTCTTGTTCTACTAATCATGACAGGATCCAGAGTCAATTCATGGGCTTTGTCGATCATGGAGACATGCCACCACCTATGCAAATACCACAACCGCCACGAGAGGTGCACAAACATCCAAATGCACATGATCAGGTTCATGTTTCTATACCACCATTTAATGGCCGTTTTAGACCTCCTTTATATATTGAATGGGAGTTAGACATAAATAATATATTTGCTTCCCATAATTTTGATGAACGTAAAAAAGTTATGGTTGCGGTTGGTTCTTTCACTGGTTATGCTCTAGTTTGGTGGAGTGAATATTGTCGGTTACACCCTGATTATGTACCTAATACTTGGGATGATTTAAAACATGTCATGAGAGATAGATTCGTCGATGTTTATTATACTGTGGCATGATTAAAAACTGAACATTTAAAACAAGGTAGTGACACCGTAACAAAATATTATGATGATTTACAAACTACCTTGTTGCACTCATTTTAGAAGAAAGTGAAGAAGATTTTATGGATAGATTTTGGGAGGATTAAACCATAATATTCAGGAGATACTAATTCATGAAGAGTGTTATCCTATGGACCATTTGTTTCGCCTTGCTTGCAAAGCTGAACAGAAATAAAACGACGTGTTGACCACAAGGAGAACAAGCGCACGGTGCACATTCCAACTGTTGATACAGATGTTTATTCAACTACTAGGCGTATTATGACAACCACATCCGTTGTTGCGAGGACTACATCATCTCCACCATGTGACACATCACCATCGAGAGTGCCTGCATCATCTGAGTTGACTATAAGAGGTAATGACAAAGGTACAGATTTTCCACTTTTACATGAGAATGATGCATGCCTAGTTAACTTGAATACATCATGTGTTGAGCTACCCACTACTTTGATCACACCACCTATTTTAGAGGATTATATTGATAATTTGACTTTGCCATGTGATCAAACAACTGAAATACCAACAATTTTGAGAGCACCCATTGAATTAACTATTGATGCAAAAGAATCAATGTTTAATCATTTTGATACGACCTCTAATCTTGGTGATGATTCTGTGTCGAATGACTCATTGCATGTTTGCTTATCTAAGCATGTTGTAGCATGTAAATTTGATTCAAATAAGGTTTATTCACCAATGTTGGGATGGTTTAATGATGAACATTGTCAATCTCTTGAAATAAATAAGAGCTTCACTTATATGTGCAAACTGAGTTGCAGTATTTTCAAGCCTTCTAGTTCTTGTGCTAATTTGTTGGCTTTAGATTTTATGAACTATGCAAGTTACTCATCTATTCATGTGTCATATATGCAAAAATCAAAGGAAGTAAAATGGATGACGATACATATACAACATGTACACCTTGTCTCTTTTGTTAGCCACATTTCAGATTAAGCAACGCCGAGGACGGCTTTGTTTTCAAAAAGGGAGGATGATGAGGACATGACTACCTTGGATGAGACCAAAATATTGCATACATGCATATTTCTCAGGTGATTTCTAGTGCAAACTATTCAATAATATATTTATGTTATCCAGAAAAAATACTTCACAAACTTTTGTGCCATGTCTAATTGCAGGTGTATGGGACATTTGTACAATCCACATATGAAGATAAGGGAGAAAGAGATGTTTTCCTGCTGTTCAAAAAGTTCTCTCACGTCACTTTTGGCCCAAGAGAAGATAGAGTCCAAGTCTCTCACGTTCTGACTCAGATTCGGACTGCATGACATACCTGACTCAAAACGTCTATAACTTTTTCATACGGACTCCAAATTGGTTGATTCTTTTTTGTTGGAAAATAGATTTCGTGCATTTTCCAACCCAATTGAATCACCTTAAAATCCGTCCGGAGCGTTGAGTTATAGACGAAACAATCTGATGCTGCAGCAGAATCCGAGTCAAACTACAAGTCCAAAGGTGTTACGCCACCTCCGCTTGGGCCCATTGGCCTTGTACGACCTAGGGTTAGTTTTAGGCTGCCTTGGGACGTCCTCCCACCTCCTTGGCAGCCACCCCTTGCTCCTATATAAGTAGATCCATCTAGTAGCTTTTTCCTTGGGATTTGTTTAGTTAAAAGTTAGCCATTGCAACTTCGTGTACTTTGTTTGTGTCCAACGACCAGACCAAGACCGCTTACGGATCCCCACCATTATCAATACTTCATATATATTCGCAATATTCAGATTGCTTTATCATATTCTTGCTTGTTCTTCGATTGCTTGCAGGAATAGACCTTCGTGGTCAGGTTGATCGTGCTCCAGCGTGGTCAATAACCTCTCGGAGTTGGTTTAGCGATTGCTAAGGCGCAACGTCGTGCACGTTTGTAGTCGGATCGTCAAAGTCGTCTCCACCAAATCGATAGTTATCATCTCATCGAAAGATCGGGACACCCTCGCCTCTATCAATTAAATAGAGAGATTCAGACCATTCTAGACTACAAGGATTATAATAATATCACTCGATTATTCCATCTTGCTTGTAAAGCTGAACGTGAAGTGCAGGATCGACAGGCGTTGGCGCGGACTAACTTTTCTGCAGGTCGACCTTCATCATGGACACCACGCATCATCTACTTCCACACGCTCTACTACACCGCACCTCCGCCGGCCGCCACCTCCAACCGTGATACAAGAAAGCAGCACAACCACCACTATCTCGCCAAGAGTACACCGCTGGGCCTACACAGAGCTCTTCTTCTTCCATGGCGTCAACAGGGCACACAAGTGATATTATTTGTCGTCGTTGTAAGGGAAGAGGACATTTTGCGAGAGAATGCCAATCTCAGCGCAGTGATGATTGCTACCGAGGATGGTGGGTATGAATCTGCTAGTGACTATGATGAAGAGACTTTGGCTCTTATTACACATGAAGAACACGGTGGAGATGATTCTGATCCCGAGACGCAATACATGGCTGCTGAAGATGCCGACACAGTATGAATGTTTAGTTGCTCAACGTGTTTTGAGTGTGCAGGTTACACAAGCTGAGCAAAATCAGAGGCATAACTTGTTCCATACAAAGGAGTTGTGAAGGAACGTTCTATTCAAGGCCATCATAGATGGAGGGAGCTGCAACAACTTGGCTAGCATGGATATGGTGGAGAAGCTTTCTCTCACCACAAGACCACATCCACATCCTTACTACATCCAATGGTTCAACAACAGCGGCAAGGTTAAGGTAACACGTACTGTTCGTGTGCATTTTAGTATCTCTACATATGCTGATTATGTTGATTGTGATGTGGTACCTATGCAAGCATGTTCCTTATTACTTGGTAGACCATGGCAATTTGATAAAAATTCTGTACACCATGGTAGAAACAATCAGTATACTCTTGTGCACAAGGATAAAAATATTACTTTGCTTCCTATGACTCCTGATTCCATTTTGAAAGATGATATTAATAGAGCTAATAAAGCAAAACAGGAGAAAAATAAGAGTGAAAATCAGATTGTGGCAAAAGAATTTGAGCAACAAATGAAGCCTAATAATAAACCATCTAATGTTGCTTCTGACATTAAACTGAAAAGTGCATGTTTATTTGCCACCAAATCTGATATTGATGAGCTAGATTCTAGCAAATCTGTTTGCTATGCTTTTGTGTGCAAAGAGGCATTATTTTCATTCGAGGACGTGCCTTCCTCTTTGCCCCTCGCTGTCACTAACATTTTGCAGAGTTCACGACGCCTTCCCACAAGACGTGCCACCGGATTACCACCTATTCGAGGGATTGAGCATCAAATTGACTTAATTCCCGGTGCATCGCTACCCAACCGCGCACCATACCGCATCAATCCAGAGGAGACGAAGGAGATTATGCGTCAAGTACAGGAGCTGCTCGACAAAGGTTATATACGCCAATCTCTTAGTCCTTGTGCTGTTCCTATTATACTAGTGCCTAAAAAGGATGGTACGTCATATGTGTGTGTTGATTGTAGAGGCATTAATAATATTACTATTCGTTATCGCCATCCTATTCCTAGGCTAGATGATATGCTTGATGAATTGAGTGGCTCTACAATATTCTCCAAAGTTGATTTATGAGTGGATACCATCAAATTCGTATGAAATTGGGAGATGAATGGAAAACAGCATTTAAAACTAAGTTTGGATTATATGAGTGGTTAGTCATGCCTTTTGGGTTAACTAATGCACCTAGTACTTTCATGAGATTAATGAACGAAGTTTTACGTGCTTTCATTGGACGATTTGTGGTAGTTTACTTTGATGATATACTGATTTATAGCAAATCTTTGGAAGAACATTTGGAACATTTACGTGTTGTTTTTAATGCTCTACGTGATGCACGCTTGTTTGGTAACCTTGGGAAGTGCACCTTTGCACCGACCGAGTATCTTTTCTTGGCTATGTTGTTACTCCACAGGAATTGAAGTTGATAAAGCCAAGATTGAAGCTATTGAGAGTTGGCCGCAGCCCAAAACGGTCACACAAGTGAGGAGTTTTCTTGGACTCGCTGGTTTCTATAGGCGCTTATGAGAGACTTTAGCACCATTGCTGCACCTCTCAATGAGCTTACAAAGAAGGATGTGCCTTTTGTTTGGGGTACCGCATGAAAGAAGCTTTCACGGTATTGAAAGATAAGTTGACACATGCCCTTTACTCCAACTTCCTGACTTTAATAAAACTTTTGAGCTTGAATGTGATGCTAGTGGAATTGGATTAGGAGGTGTGTTATTACAAGATGGAAAACCTGTTGCATACTTTTCTAAAAAATTGAGTGGGCCTAGTCTGAACTATTCTACTTATGACAAAGAATTATATGCTCTTGTTCGGACTTTAGAGACATGGCAACATTATTTATGGCCCAAAGAATTTGTTATACATTCTGATCATGAATCTTTGAAACATATTAAAAGTCAAGCTAAACTGAATCGTAGACATGCTAAATGGGTTGAATTCATTGAGACTTTCCCTTATGTCATTAAACACAAGAAGGGTAAAGAAAATGTTATTGCCGATGCTTTGTCTCGTCGCTATACTATGCTTTCACAACTTGACTTCAAAATATTTGGTTTGGAGACCATCAAAGATCAATATGTGCATGATGCTGATTTTAAAGATGTAATGCAGAATTGTAAAGAAGGAAGAACATGGAACAAGTTTGTTATTAATGATGGTTTTGTGTTCCGTGCTAACAAGCTATGCATTCCTCGCTAGCTCTGCTCGTCTTTTGTTGTTGCAGGAGGCGATGGAGGAGGATTAATGGGACACTTTGGCGCCAAGAAGACGGAGGATATACTTGCTACACATTTCTTTTGGCCAAAGATGAGACGGGATGTTGAGCGCTTTTGTTGCTCGCTGCACTACATGTCAAAAAGCTAAGTCACGACTCAATCCTCATGGTTTATATATGCCTTTGCTGTGCCTAGTGTTCCTTGGGAGGATATATCTATGGACTTTGTTTTAGGTTTACCTCGAACAAAGAAGGGGAGGGATAGCATATTTGTTGTCGTGGATAGATTCTCGAAAATGGCACACTTTATACCATGTCATAAAAGCGATGATGCTGTTAATGTTGCTGATTTGTTCTTTCGTGAAATTATTCGCTTGCATGGTGTGCCAAATACTATTGTTTCAGATCGTGATACTAAATTTCTTAGCCACTTTTGGAGATGTTTATGGGCTAAGTTGGGGACTAAACTGCTTTTTAGTACTACTTGTCACCCCAAACCGATGGATAAACTGAAGTAGTCAATAGAACATTGTCTACTATGCTTAGGGCTGTTTTGAAGAATAATAAGAAAATGTGGGAAGAATGCTTGCCTCATATTGAATTTGCTTATAATCGCTCATTGCATTCTACTACTAAGATGTGCCCTTTTGAAATTGTGTATGGCTTCCTACCTCGTGCACCTATTGATTTGTTGCCTCTTCCATCTTCGGAGAAGGTTAATTTTGATGCTAAAGAACGTGCTGAATTGATTTTAAAAATGCATGAGATAACTAAGGAAAACATTGAGCGATGAATGCTAAATATAAACTTGCTGGAGATAAGGGTAGAAAACATGTTGTCTTTGCACCGGAGATCTTGTTTGGTTACATTTATGTAAGGATAGGTTTCCTAATTTGCGCAAATCAAAGCTAATGCCACGTGTCGATGGTCCATTTAAGGTGTTAGAGAAAATAAATGATAATGCATATAAACTTGAGCTGCCTGCAGATTTTGGGGTTAGTCCCACTTTTAACATTGCAGATTTGAAGCCTTATTTGGGTGAGGAATATGAGCTCCGTCGAGGACGACTTCATTTCAAGAAGGGAGGATGATGAGGACATCAATACCATTGTTACACCCACAGCCCCTACTGCTACATATACCGGACCAATTACTAGAGCTCATGACGCCAATTAAATTATCGTGTACTTTCGCTTCTTGGTAATGATTCTAATGTTCATGAGAATATGATGCTGCTTAAATTGGATACATTTGTTTTGCTTACAAATGAAGGCCCTAGCTTGGAGAAGGATGGACATTGAGCAAGAACAAACATGGAGATAATGCCATGCTAAGGGGAACAAGAACGGAGTTACAAGTGATGATTTCATGACTTTGAAACCACCATAATGGGTGCATGAAGCCTTGGACGAAATATACAAGATGCTACTTCATAAATGTCGTCCCGAGGCTATTCTAGGTGCTGCGTCACCTTATTAGTGGGCCAGGCCCATGTAATTTCGAAATACTTAAGTATAGGCTGTTTTAGAGTCCGTATGTGTGGGGAAACAAGAGTTATGGTTGATTTCGACCCCTCCACCAAGGGCCACGAAATTCCCTCTCCTCCATATATACAGCCCTTAGGGCACCGTTTAGACCTTGGGTTTTGTTTAGATTAAAAGTTCGCCATAGCTGCAACTTCACAGATTGCGTTTGTGTTCAACGACTGCATAAAGGCGTCCACGTAACCCCACCTTGATCAATAAAGCTTTCATCTTATATTCGCAATATCCAGATTGCAATCTCAGCTTCTTGCTTGTTCTTCGCTTGCTCGCAGGAAACAGCCCTCGTGGTCGTTGATCGTGTTCGGCGCGGTCAATAACCTCGGAAAGAGTTTAGCGATTGCTATAGCGCGACGTCTCAAGACGTTGTAGTCGGATCGCCAAGGTCGACTCCCACGAAACGATAGTCATTATCTCATCGAAACATCGGACACCTTTGCCTCTATCATTGAGGAACTTGACGCTGTACATGTGATAGAGGCGAGGTGTCCCGATCTTCGATGAGATGATAACTCGATTTGGTGGAGTCGACTTTGACAATCCGACTACAAACGCACGACGCTATGCTTAGCAATCGCTAAACCAATCTCCTTAGGTTACCGACGATGCCAAGCACGATCACCGACCAATGGCTGGTCTATTCCTGCAAGCAATCAAGAACGAGCAAGAATATGATAAAGCAATCTGAATATTGCGAATATATATGAAGTATTGATAATGGTGGGGATCCATAAGCGGTCTTGGTCTGGTCGCTGGACACAAACGGCAGTACACGGGTTGCAATGGCTAACTTTAACTAAACAAATCCCAAGGAAAAAGCTACTAGATGGATCTACTTATATAGGATCAAGGGTGGCGCCAAGGAGGTGGTAGGACGTCCCAAGGCAGCCTAAAACTAACCCTAGGTCGTATAAGGCCAATGAGCCCAAGCGGAGGTGACGAACACCTTTGGACTTGTAGTTTGACTCGGATTCTCTGCCGCAAAGATCGATTGTTTCATCCATAAATCAACGCCCCCACGAATTTGAAGGTGAATCCAATTGGGTTGGAAGGTGCACGAAATCTATTTTCCAACAAAAAAAGAATCACCCAATTTGGTGATAGAGGCAAAGGTGTCCCGTCTTTCGATGAGATGTTGGTTTTCGCTTTGGAGGAAGTCGACTTTGACGATCCGAATACAAACGTGCGAGGACGCCGCGCTTTAGCAATCGCTAAACCAACTCCGAGAGGTTATTGACCACGCCGAGCACGATCAACCTGACCACGAGGGTCTGCTTCCTCGCGAGCAAACGAAGAACAAGAAAAAACTGAGATTGCAATCTGGATATTGCGAATATAAGATGAAAGCTTTATTGATCAATGTGGGGTTCTGTGGACGCTTTGTCCGGTCGTTGAACACAAACGGCACGCCGGTTGCAGCTATGGCGAACTTTTAATCTAAACAAAACCCAAGGTCTAAACGGTGCCCTAAGGGCTGTATATATGGAGGAAGAGGGGGAATTTCGTGGCCCTTGGTGGAGGGGTCCAAATCAACCCTAACTCTTGTTTCCCCACACATACGGACTCTAAAAACAGCCTATACTTAAGTATTTCGAAATTACATGGGCCTGGCCCACTAATAAGGTGATGCAGCACCTAGAATAGCCTCGGACGACATTTATGAAGTAGCATCTTGTATATTTCGTCCAAGGCTTCATGCACCCATTATGGTGGCTTCAAAGTCCTGAAATCATCACTTGTAACTCCGTTTGTTCCCTTTGCGCATGGCATTATCTCCATGCTTGTTCTTGCTCCAATGTCCATCCTTCTCCAAGCTAGGGCCTTCATTTGTAAGCAAAACAAATGTATCCAATTTAGGCAGCATCATATTCTCATGAACATTAGAATCATTACCAAGAAACGAAAGTACCGATAATTTAATTGGTGTGCGCGAGCTCTAGTAATTGGTCCAAGATATGTAGCAAAGAGGGGCTGTGGGTGTAACAATGGTATTGATGTCCTCATCATCCTCCCTTCTTGAAATGAAGTCGCCCTCGACGGAAGCTCATATTCCTCACCCAAATAAGGCTTCAAATCTGCAATGTTAAAAGTGGACTAACCCCAAAATCTGCAGCAGCTCAAGTTTATATGCATTATCATTTATTTTCTAACACCTTAAATGGACCATCAAGACGTGGCATTAGCTTTGATATGCAAATTAGGAAACCTATCTCACGCAAATGTAACCAAACAAGATCTCCAGTGCAAAGACAACATGTTTTCTACCCTTATCTCCAAAGAAGTTTATATTTAGCATTCATACGCTCAATGTTTTCCTTAGTTATCTCATGCATTTTTAAAATCAATTCAGCATGTTCTTTAGCATCAAAATTAACCTTCTCCAAGATGGAAGAGGCAACAAATCAATAGGTGCACGAGGTAGGAAGCCATACACAATTTCAAAAGGGCACATCTTAGTTGTAGAATGCAATGAACGATTATAAGCAAATTCAATATGAGGCAAGCATTCTTCCCACATTTTCTTATTATTCTTCAAAACAGCCCTAAGCATAGTAGACAATGTTCTATTGACTACTTCAGTTTGTCCATCAGTTTGGGGGACAAGTTGTACTAAAAAGCAGTTTAGTCCCCAACTTAGCCCATAAACATCTCCAAAAGTGGCTAAGAAATTTAGTATCACGATCTGAAACAATAGTATTTGGCACACCATGCAAGCTTAATAATTTCACGAAAGAACAAATCAGCAACATTAACAAAGATCATCGCTTTTATGACATGGTATAAAGTGTGCCATTTTCGAGAATCTATCCACGACAACAAATATGCTATCCTCCCTTCTTTGTTCGAGGTAAACCTAGAACAAAGTCCATAGATATATCCTCCCAAGGAACACTAGGCACAGTGCAAAGGCATATATAAACCATGAGGATTGAGTCGTGACTTGGCTTTTTGACATGTAGTGCAGCGAGCAACAAAACGCCAACATCCCGCCTCATCTTTGGCCAAAAGAAATGTGTAGCAAGTATATCCTCCGCCTTCTTGACGCCAAAGTGTCCCATTAATCCTCCTCCATGCGCCTCGCAACAACAAAAGACTAACAGAGCTAGCAGGAATGCATAGCTTGTTAGCACGAACACAAAACCATCATTAATAACGAACTTGTTCCATGTTCTTCCTTCTTTACAATTCTGCATTACATCTTTAAAATCAGCATCATGCACATATTGATCTTTGATGGTCTCCAAACCAAATATTTTGAAGTCAAGTTGTGAAAGCATAGTATAGCGACGAGACAAAGCATCAAGAATAACATTTTCTTTACCCTTCTTGTGTTTAATGACATAAGGGAAAGTCTCAATGAATTCAACCCATTTAGCATGTCTACGATTCAGTTTAGCTTGACTTTTAATATGTTTCAAAGATTCATGATCGAATGTATAACAAATTCTTTGGGCCATAAATAATGTTGCCATGTCTCTAAAGTCCTAACAAGAGCATATAATTCTTTGTCATAAGTAGAATAGTTCAGACTAGGCCCACTCAATTTTTCGTAAAAGTATGCAACAGTTTTGCCATCTTGTAATAACACACCTCCTAATCCAATTCCACTAGCATCACATTCAAGCTCAAAAGTCTTATTAAAGTCGGAAGTTGGAGTAAAGGAGCATGTGTCAACTTATCTTTCAATACCGTGAAGGCTTCTTCCCGTAAGCGGTACCCCAAACAAAAGGCACATCCTTCTTTGTAAGCTCATTGAGAGGTGCAGCAATGGTGCTAAAGTCTCTCACAAAACGCCTATAGAAACCAGCGAGTCCAAGAAAACTCCTCACTTGTGTGACCGCTTTGGGCTGCGCCAACTCTCAATAGCTTCAATCTTGGCTTTATCAACTTCAATTCCCCGTGAGTAACAACATAGCCAAGAAAAGATACTCGGTCGGTGCAAAAGGTGCACTTCCCAAGGTTACCAAACAAACGTGCATCACGAGAGCATTAAAACAGCACGAAATGTTCCAAATGTTCTTCCAAAGATTTGCTATAAATCAGTATATCATCAAAGTAAACTACCACAAATCGTCCAATGAAAGCACGAAAACTTCGCTCATTAATCTCATGAAAGTACTAGGTGCATTAGTTAACCCAAAAGGCATGACTAACCACTCATATAATCCAAACTTAGTTTTAAATGCTGTTTTCCATTCATCTCCCAATTTCATACGAATTTGATGGTATCCACTACGCAAATCAACTTTGGAGAATATTGTAGAGCCACTCAATTCATCAAGCATATCATCTAGCCTAGGAATAGGATGACGATAACTAATAGTAATATTATTAATGCCTCTACAATCAACACACATACGCCGACGCACCATCCTTTTTAGGCACTAGTATAATAGGAACAGCACAAGGACTAAGAGATTCGCGATATAACCTTTGTCGAGCAGCTCCTGTATTTGACGATAATCTCCTTCGCCTCCTCCGGATTGGTACGGTATGGTGCGCGTTGGTAGCGATGCACCGAATTAAGTCAATTTGATGCTCAATCCTCTAATAGGTGGTAATCCTGTGGCACGCCTTGTGGGAAGACGCCAACTCCCTGCAAAATGTTAGTGACAAAGCAGGGCAAAGAGGAAGGCACGCCCTCGAATGAAAATAATGCCTCTTTGCACACAAAAGCATAGCAAACAGATTTGCTAGAATCTAGCTCATCAATATCAGATTTGGTGGCAAATAAACATGCACTTTTCAGTTTAATTTCAGAAGCAACATTAGATGGTTTATTATTAGGCTTCATTTGTTGCTCAAATTCTTTTGCCACAATCTGATTTTCACTCTTATTTTTCTCCTGTTTTGCTTTATTAGCTCTATTAATATCATCTTTCAAAATGGAATCAGGAGTCATAGGAAGCAAAGTAATATTTTTATCCTTGTGAGCAAGAGTATACTGATTGTTTCTACCATGGTGTACAGAATTTTATCAAATTGCCATGGTCTACCAAGTAATAAGGAACATGCTTGCATAGGTACCACATCACAATCAACATAATCAGCATATGTAGAGATACTAAAATACACACTAACAAAGACGTGTTACCTTAACCTTGCCGCTGTTGTTGAACCATTGGATGTAGTAAGGATGTGGATGTGGTCTTGTGGTGAGAGAAAGCTTCTCCACCATATCCATGCTAGCCAAGTTGTTGCAGCTCCTCCATCTATGATGACGCTAATAGAACGCTCCTTCACAACTCCCTTTGTATGGAACAAGTTATGCCTCTGATTTTGCTCAGCTTGTGTAACCTACACACTCAAAACACGTTGAGCAACTAAACATTCATACCACAAGATCTTCAAGAGCCATGTATTGCGCCTCAGATCGTAATCATCTCCACCGTGTTCTTCATGTGTAATAAGAGCCAAAGTCTCTTCATCATAGTCACTAGCGACTCATACCCACCATCCTCAAGAGCAATCATCACACGCTGAGATTGGCATTCTCTCAAAAATGTCCTCTTCCCTTACAACGACGACAAATAATATCACTTGTGTGCCCTGCTGACGCCATGGAAGAAGAAGAGCTCTGTAGGCCCAAAGCAGTGTACTCTTGGCGATAGTGGTGGTTGTGCCCGCTTTCTTGTATCACGGTTGAGGTGGCAGCCGACGGAGGTGCCGTGTAGTAGAACGTGGAAGTAGATGATGCACGTGGTGTCCATGATGAAGGTCGACCTGCAAAAAGTTAGTCCGCGCCAAGGCCCGCCGATCCTGCACTTCACGCTCAGCTTTACAAGCAAGATGGAATAATCGAGTGATATTATTATAATCCTTGTAGTCTAGAATGGTCTGAATCTCTATTTAATCCACCCGTAAAACGCAAGCATAGCTTCATTCTCCTCAACAATACCACATCTAATCAAGCCAGTTTGTAATTCCCGATAATATTCTTCACCGAATTTTTTCCTTGTCTTAAGCGCTGCAATTTTGAAGTAATTCACGCTGATAATATGGTGGAACCCAACGAGTACGCATAGCAGTTTTCAAAGCAGCCCAAGTAGCTGGAACAGGATATAATCTACAATGTTCGACCACCAAACACATGCAAAGCTAGTGAAAGCACAAACGGCAGCAGAACACGCCTCTCCTCGTGATATTGTAAACATGTAAATCGTTGTTCAGTTTCTAATTCCCAAGTAAGATATATATCAGAACATATCTACCCTCAAATGGTGGAATATTCAATTTCAGTTTAGGGAGATGGTCATGATCTCGCACTCAAGGGGAGCCCAACATTGCCATTGTTTGCATGTGGACGACCTGGTGGTTGTGGTGCTGGTGGTTGCACGTAGTTCGATGTTGATCAACCTCATCCTCGTAATCTCTCACATAATCATCCTCCCCACCGCAGCAGCAGGAGCCACGTATATCAACAGCAGCACCAAAGAGCTTGGCCAGTCAAGAGGGACACGGAAGCTCGGCGGAGGGCTGTTTCACGATGTGGAGGTAGTCCATGTTGTTGTAGTAGAGGTGCGTTAGGTGCAGCCGCTGGTGGTGGTGGTAGACGCGAGCAATTCATTAAACTTGTTATCGAGCTTTGTTTCAACGCCTTCTCAATGCCATCTATCTTCTCCATGGCCTCTTCAAATCTATTTAGCACATCGTCCACCTGCCCACTCATCATTTGTTGAAACTTATCATGTAGCGCTTTGTTTGTCATGTTCTCCCAAATCAGTCTCGCCGGCTTGTGATCCTGCCATGGTTAGCAGCAATAGAAACACACAAGAATATGATTCGACAGACTACTAGGAAGTGGTGGTGGTGGTGTGGTGGACAATCACAACCACAAGCAAATCTCAAATTCTTACCAGTTCTTACCAAAGAAGAAAGGTGATCGGCAACCGATGTAGTCGAAACTCTCAAAGCTTGATAGAGCGATTACTGTGGAGAGTCAAACGCATCGATGTAGATGTATGTGGAGCTGGGAAGGCTTATAATATGGTAGCAAAAAGGGTCAAGAATAATCAATTCAGAGATGCAAAGTTGAATAAACGCCAACGACGGTTGAGATCAGGTTGGTCCTAGGCTAGACCGTGCTAGAGACGCGAGCCTAGAACACTAACAAAATCACGGCGCTGCACGGAAACAACGGAAAAGCACACCGATGTAGGGCGGAACCCTACGTGGACGATCTTTCACGCTTGGAGGGATCCTCAAGAACACGATGAACACGGGAAGAATGGAGAGAAATCACAAGGGAAACACTCAAGAACAAGTCCAATCACACATCCACTAGACAATCAAACACACAAGATCACAAGGTACATGAACAACAAAGGAAAGATACAAGGTAAGGTTCATCTCCAAGAGGAGGTCTTGATGATATCCTAGAAGGATCTTCCCGCAAGGGGGTCTTGATGATATCCCGCAGGATCTTCTCACATGGAGGTCTTGAACTCCATGGGAGTGGTAGTCTCTCTCTCTCAAGAGTAGAGGTAGGAGCAAAGCTCACCTAAGAATGAGCTATCATATTTGCTAACCCTAGAAAGGAAGTGGAGGTGGTCTATTTATAGTCTAAGCCACGAAGGGGTAAGTGGGAGGGATACAAGGCCAAAGGCCCGCGGCTGCAAGCACAAAAGGCAGGCGGTAGTACAGGCTCATGGCCGGTAGTACCGCTTGAGCGGTAGTACCGCTTGAGGGCGGTAGTACCGCTGCTCGAGCGCTGCCAGTTCTCCTCCTCCTTCTTCCATGCTTCTCATGACGGTGTAGTCGTTCCTTGGCGCTTGCACTCCTCCTCGACATCGCTGAAGCTCCGACAATACTTATGCATGCACACGGAGAAGTGTCAAGTAGTATACCATCCTCAAGGGGTCAAGTGAACACGTAAAGGAGAAGATTCACCTTTATGTATGAGAACTAGAGGTTGCACGTGTCACTTGCCAAACGGACTCTTGACATGGTGATGACCGTGAGATGCTCCGCATCATCCCTCCCTTGGGAAAGATCCGACCTCGGATCAAGACCAAATCACCATGGGAAAGAGATAGCATCGCTTGTTGAAGTGGACGATCACCAAGTACTTGTCATCTTGAAGCTCGAATGGGCACTCTCCAATGTCACACCGCCTTGTGATTCCTTCAAAAGGAGCAAATGGAACAAACACTTGAAAACAAATGTGGTTAGCGTTAGTGCAAAACCAAGCATTCAAGAGGTGATTCACCAAACAAGTGTCGCCATCAAGCATAGCATAGGGTGTGACAAAGGATTGTGACATGGCATGTAAGCATATGAATTGATCAAAATCAAGGTCATCATGGAAACAAACATGTAAACATGAGGTAGTGATGCAAATATGTGTGACAAGAGAATAAGAATTTACCTCAAGATCATAGCAATCATGTATAAAGCGCCGACAAATGGTCGATGGTAGGCATAGGAAGTATTCACAACACCAAATAAAATGAAGTGTCTAAACACATGTGTCAAGTGCAAGACAATCCAAGCATAATGTGCATTGGGTGTAGTGAACATATTGTGGCACTCAACACAATAGAAAGAGCAATTGTTCATCATGTGTGAGGCAATCAAGTCAAGCATGTAGCAATCAATGTGACTTGGCATATGGGAAGGAATGACATTGTTGCAACCAAACATGTGATAGGAGAAAGTAATCCAAGAATTGGATGCAACACACAAGGTATATATGTCATGAAGCATGGAAATGTGGCAATCATGGGTGAAAGCAATATCTCGCACATGCGTGCAAATGGTGCAAGCAACACATGAAGTATGATCCACAATATCCAAGCTCAAGAAGGATGTCACCTTGAAGGCGTGTCCTTGTGCATTCTTCACAATGCCAAGTGGAAGCAAATACGTGTAGAAGCGAGTCGTGGTAGAATGTATGAGGCTCGCCTCAAGAGCTCGAATGGTCAACTCACGTGAAGTGGAAGTCGACACAAAGTCCAAGTATCCTACACATGCACACAACAAAACAAAGAACGATGCACATGGTAGATAAACACATCATCCATCATGATGGTTCTCATCTTTGCACAAAACCATTAGAAGGACAAGTGCATGAGTAATATGATGCAACAATGGCAATATTCATGGCACTAGGTATATGGTGCAAAGAAGTAAGACAAGCATGCTTCACAAGAATTATGTCAAAATCTCCAAATATATGCGAGAATGCTATGGGGCAATCTCATGAGCAAGAAGAGAATCATTGTTGCACTCAATACATGGCAAATCATCTAGCATGAGGGAGGCAACACATAGAGATATATGACAAGAAGCAATATGAATCATGTGCAAAGCATATAGATGGTTGTCATCAACCGCATGAAATGGTGATGCAACATAAGCAAGCATAGTAATCAAGTCGCAAACTAGTGGAGCGAAGATGCAACACACTAGAAGAAATCATGTCAATCATGTCATGTAAACAAATAATAGGCATAGGGAATGCACATGACATATCGCAAGCACGAACACAAAGCAAGATCATAGTGTCATCATAGGCATGGGGCACAAAGCAATCATGGCAATACCAAACAATATCTCCACCACGCTTGCAAATACACATACATGTACTAGAATCAATCATCATGTGTAATGCAAAGCATGGGTCACAAATGCATGGCAAAGGCATAGGAATGGGCATATCATGCAAAGTGAACATGGCAAGATGGGCAAAGGATATATAATGGACAACTACCCATAACCATGTGAGGGCCATGTAGAAGAAATGTGCGAAGTGTTTGCGCGAAGTGAGCAGTGGGAAAGGCAATCCATGGGATCCCAAATCATCGCTGTTTCTAGAGCTGCTTTGTCAACTCGTGGGATTGCGAGGTCGACAAGTATTCATGGGTACCTACACAAAAGAGACACAAACGAAAGAAATTGTGTGTTTGGTAAATGTACACATCATCCATCATGATGTGTATGTGCGTGTGTGAGTTAGCACAAGATAAGCATCACTCAAAGAAATTTGATGCATTGTATAAGAACATGTCATCCATCATGAAAGAATAGTTATTGTATATGACACGATGGGGACACAAATTGAGAATGCAAGTATATGGCACATCAAAAGCATGTTTCTTCATGGGGAGCATATGGTGCACACAAGTATGGGAATCATACAAAGAATAGGATGGATCAAATTCTCCTAACATGTATGAGGAAACTATGGGGGCCTCCTCATAAGCAATAGCGGACATATCATTTGGAGAAAATGGACAACATCCAAAACAATGCATATCCGGTTAGGTGGGCATGGCATGGCATATGAGATAAATGATGCAAAGGAGCATACCAATATCATCACAAGAAAACAAATGCCAACAACCATGGGCTTGTCATCTATGCCATATGTGCAAATTGGGTTTATTTTAATGGCATATGCATAGTCACTATGGAGAGATTGCAAATAAGACATATGGTTGATCTCATGCATAGCATATGACAAGTCAAGCGGATTAGCAAACATGATGTGACCTAAAGAATTATCACAAGAAATCCTATGTAACATAGCATCACAACTAATAGACTCCACATGAGAATCATCATATTCATCATAAATGGGCAAATCATCACATGGGGAAATCATACTAGAATGAAGCATGTCAATAGGGTGATCAACATCATGCAAGCAATCAATGTCAAGAATGTCCACTAGTGGGACTAGAGCATCACCGTCACCTATGTTACCTTTGTCATTCCACTCAAGTGGTGTAGGTGAGGTGGGAAGGACCAAATGGTGGTCATCTTCATCTTGATGGAACCATGTGGGGGTGCATCATAGTCCACCATGGCCATCGCCTTGTCCAAAGGGAGGACGAAGTCGCCGAGGATCGGCGGCACATCATAAATGGGACCTAGCACCAAATGAGAAGACACAATAGAGGTAGAGGTCAAGTCGTTAGTGTTGAAAGTGGCCTCACATGACCTATCAACTATCTCACTCTCTCTATGTGGTGGTTCACTCACTCCCTCAAAATAGGTGCACTCAAACCTCGTATGGTGGAGTCACCATCTCACTCAAGTGGTGGTTGTGGCTCTCCTCACATGAGAATTGGGGCAACTCATCATATATGGGGCTAGTGGTGACGCTACTCACTCTCAATATGGTGGCACAAGTCACCAAGTCATCATACGCGCCGTGGTCGGTGAAATACTCAACCATCTCATCGTTGCCGCCATGGATGAAGGCCAAGATGGCACATCATCACTCTCGCCTCCAAAGATGGAAGCATCATCCTTGCTTGCCACCTTGTCCCTTGCCTCCAAAGCTTGGTCCTTGAAGGTCTCCGTAGTCGCACTTGTCTCCGCAACATCTTGAAAAAGAGTCAAGGTAGACTCGGCATCATCAATGCCACAAAGAGGGATGGCGTGAAGTTGCACTTGGGAGCATCGCCTTGGAGCTTGTCGGGCTTGGACATCGTGGTGGTACTAGCCTCATGCTTGTCGAGAGCTTGGTCACCGCGAAATGTGCTTGGGGTGGAGAAGCCTTGGCCTTCATGAATTCTTGTTCCGCCTTTGAGAGCACCAATGTAGTAGTCGCCGATGGACTTGAAGTTCTCGAGGAAGATGGTCTTGGAGATGTCATTGTGCAATCCCATCATGAAGTGGAACTTCATTGACATGGGGTCGCCCACGCCGCTCGTCGAAGGCAATCTTCATCTCCTTGAAGTACGCTGCCGATGGACTTGGATCCTTGGATGGTGTTCTCCAATTGGCGCCGGTTGTTCCGTAGGTTGGAGGCACGAACTCTCGCCGCAAAGCTCTCTTCATCTTGGGCCAACTCATCTCGTAGCACTCAAGGTGTGTGAAGCCACCATGTCGAGGCGTAGTCGTGGAAGTTTCTTGTGGCGACTTCACTTGATCTTCGGGAGGAACTTGATGTAGCTTGAGGTAGTCGTCCATCAAACGCCCCCACTCGAGGTACTCCTCGGTTCTTGAGTCCCATAGAAAGGAATCTCGTGGTCGATATCGAGGTCGAGTAGCTCGTGGAAGTCGCGGACTTGAGCTTGGGGAGCTTCTCTGAGCGTAGTCTTGGGGTGCTTGTTGGCGAAGATGCCGAATATCCAAAGGTGAAGATGCTTTGAAGTCGCTTGGAAGATGCCAAGGAAATGGTGAAGTCGTTGAGCGGTTGTTGATGTTGAGCTCTTGACCTTCACGCTCTTGTTGATGATGGTGTCGATGCCGATGTGATGTTGCCGAGATGGTCGCCGAAGGATGTGCTCTTGAGCGCCTTCTCAAGATGAGGAAGATCGCTTGTAGGACTTGATGAGGGATTTGATCTCTCCATTTTAGCTTGCATCTTGGCGTCAGAAGTTGTTTTCCATGGCATCGAACTCGCCGTTGTTGTTGTAGACCGAAGATGAAATGCCTTGCCTATCCATCACAAGACTCGAGTAGAGGTGAGTAGGAAATGAGATAAACAATACCAAGTTACCTTTTCCCAAGGTTGAGGATGTATCCCGTTTCACTCAATGTGAGATGAAAGAATAGTGGAATTGGTACCGGACTTGTTCACTCACACCTATCAAGTAAAGCTTATGGTAGAGCTCGGTGAGGATAGTGGCACAAAAATTTGATGCAAAATGTTAGCAAGAGTCAATAATGTTGAAAGAGATTCACAAATTCGCAAGCGAAACAAGTAGACCAATAGCAATATGTGGCACACGGAATGATAGAGGCGAGGGTGTCCCGATCTTTCGATGAGATGATAACTATCGATTTGGTGGAGACGACTTTGACGATCCGACTACAAACGTGCACGACGTTGCGCCTTAGCAATCGCTAAACCAACTCCGAGAGGTTATTGACCACGCTGGAGCACGATCAACCTGACCACGAAGGTCTATTCCACTTGATATAGGCGAGGGTGTCCCGATCTTTCGATGAGATGATAACTATCGATTTGATGGAGACGACTTTGACGATCCGACTACAAACGTGCACGACGCTGCGCCTTAGCAATCGCTAAACCAACTCCGAGAGGTTATTGACCACGCCGGAGCACGATCAACCCGACCACGAAGGTCTATTCCTGCAAGCAATCAAGAACAAGCAAGAATATGATAAAGCAATCTGAATATTGCGAATATATATGAAGTATTGATAATGGTGGGGATCCGAAGCGGTCTTGGTCTGGTCGTTGGACACAAACAAAGTACACGGTTGCAATGGCTAACTTTAACTAAACAAATCCCAAGGAAAAGCTACTAGATGGATTTACTTATATAGGAGCAAGGTGGCGGCCAAGGAGGTGGGAGGACGTCCCAAGGCAGCCTAAAACTAACCCTAGGTCGTACAAGGCCAATGGGCCCAAGCGGAGGTGACGAACACCTTTGGACTTGTAGTTTGACTCGGATTCTGCTGCAGCATCAGATTGTTTCGTCTATAACTCAACGCCCGGATGGATTTTAAGGTGATTCCAATTGGGTTGGAAAATGCACGAAATCTATTTTCCAACAAAAAAGAATCAACCAATTTGGAGTCCGTATGAAAAGTTATAGACGTTTTGAGTCAGGTATGTCTGCAGTCCGAATCTGAGTCCGTAACGTGAGAGACTTGGACACTATCTTCTCTTGGGCCAAAAGTGACGTGAGAGAACTTTTTGAACAGCAGGTAAACATCTCTTTCTCCCTTATCTTCATATGTGGATTGTACAAATGTCCCATACACCTGCAATTAGACAAAACACAAAAGTATGTGAAGTATTTTTGTTCTGAATAACATAAATATATTATTGAATAGTTTGCACTAGAAATCACCTGAGAAATATGCATGTATGCAATATTTTTGGTCTCATCCAAGGTAGTCATGTCCTCATCACGGAAACACACACACGGATAGATAAATGGGGCCGTGCAACCAAGGAATGAGCTCAAAATGTGGAATCCACCAAAACGCTCGTGTTGCACAACTCAAGAGAGACGCTAGCACGATTGCTCAATAGGCGGATACGACACTTGTGCACAACCTATAAGATGCAAAATGGATAAACTTCTATCCCAAGTATGCTATGTATGTATGGTTCCCGGTGTTTCTCTCAAGATGATCCAAGATGATCGGATATGATAATTTTATATGCAATGTGGTATGATGCTATGGCACTTGCTTACAAGCTTCTTTGCTCTTTCTCTCTTTTGCTTAAAAGCTTTATTTCTCTTTTTTTTTATGGCCACTTTGCACAATGCACAAACCAAGATAGCAATTGTGTGTATGCGGGAACAAACTTGTGACACAAGATGATATGATGATACCAAGATGATATGGTATGTATGCAATGGATGGTGTAGATCACTAATGTGCACAAGTAACGTTGCCGGCAATACTCAAATGGCTAGTCTCGATAGGAAAGTAACGCAAAAGTAAGGCTAGGGGTTAACAATGCAATGGCAAGGGGAATATACAAAGGAGGGATACCACGATACCAATACGATATGGAGGTTACCGTCCTTGGCGATGATGAGTGGCGGTGTTCTTGATGTAGATACCAAGATGATGGAGACTCGTCCCTAAGTAGCCGAAACACCTTAGGAAATGGAAAAACCGCGAACTCAAAATCTCAAACGTCAAATGTCAAAATGGTGGTAGCGGGAATGCGGTGGTGGTTTGCACTTGGCAATGCGGAAGTGGAATGATGGGCTATACATGTGTCGGAGTTGAAGTTGCCGCCCCTAAGTAGTCAAACACCTTAGGAGACACAAGCCACAACTCAAAAAAGCTCAATCAACTATTGGGTTGTTGGGTTGTCGGAAGTGTATGGTGGGCAAGGTTATGTGGAAGTGGTGGTGGTGGTTGTTGAAGAAGCAATCGTCCCTAAGTAGCAGAAACACCTTAGAGACTCGAATCACTACTCAAGCAACCACTAATGCTATGGGGAACAAAATTGGTTAGGTTGCGGAAGTCGGTGGTGGTTATGCGGAGGATGTGGCGGAAGCCCTAGGCAAAGATGCCAAAGTTCACAAAATTTGATGGAGTCAAATGGTGATGGTAGTATTTATTATGGGAAGGGGGATGTCAATAGCTTCAAAACGAGCTAAAGAACGTCAAAATCGGACTCCGGATGAATTAGTTATGGGCAAAACGGTGAAACTCGAACGCTGAAATCGGTAGGGCGGTAGTACTGCTCGAGGGCGGTAGTATCGGTCAGAAGCGGTAGTACCGCTTGGAACGGGCGGTAGTACCGCTCGGTCGGGTTTTTTCGCAAAATCTGGCTCGAGGGCGGTAGTGCCGCTTGAAGGGCGGTAGTACCGCTTGAGGTGCTAAGCGGTAGTACCGCTTGAAGGGCGGTAGTACCGCCGTGTCGGGATTTTTCGCAACCGGATAGGGCGCGATTTTGGGGCGAAATGGATGATTTCGGGGGCAAAATTTGATGGATTTTGTGGATGGAAGGTGGGGAAACTTGGGGGAATGCTAGATCCACTTGAAACCAAGCAAATCCATGGATCAAAATCAACAAAACATCATCAAAACTAACAAATCACAAAAAAATTTTGGGGCTATTTTTGGTGAGGATTTTCGGATTTAGGACGAAATCAACAAAATCAAGCTAGAAAAAGAGGGGTAGGGGCTCCAATAACGTGATCAACGTGGCTCTGATCCATAGATGATGTAGGGCGGAACCCCACGTGGACGATCTTTCACGCTTGGAGGGATCCTCAAGAACACGATGAACACGGGAAGAACGGAGAGAAATCACAAGGGGAAACACTCAAGAACAAGTCCAATCACACATCCACTAGACAATCAAACACACAAGATCACAAGGTACATGAACAACAAAGGATGAGGATCACACATTATATCGTCAGAGCTTGTACATTTCGCATTGTTTCATCATGTTTAGCTATCGTTGATTTGTTTAAAGATGATGTTATGATTATTTCAAATCGATTATTTTCAAAGCGATCATCTCATCGAAAGACGGACACCTTCGGCGAGATGTTGGTTTTCGCTGGAGGAAGTCGACTTTTGACGATCCGACTACTTAACGCGCGAGGACGCCGCGCTTTAGCAATCGCTAAACCAACTCCGAGAGGTTATTGACCACGCCGAGCACGATCAACCTGACCACGAGGGTTTGTTTCGCGCGAGCAAACGAAGAACAAGCAAGAAACTGAGATTGCAATCTGGATATTGCTAATATAAGATGAAAGCTTTATTGATCAAGGTGGGGTTCTGTGACGCTTTGTCCGGTCGTGAACACAAACGGCACGCCAAGTTGCAGCTATGGCTAACTTTTAATCTAAACAAAACCTAAGGTCTAAACGGTGCCCTAAGGGCTGTATATATGGAGGAAGAGGGGAATTTCGTGGCCCTTGGTGGAGGGGTCCAAATCAACCCTAACTCTTGTTTCCCCACACATACGGACTCTAAAAACAGCCTATACTTAAGTATTTCGAAATTACATGGGCCTGGCTCCACTAATAAGGTGACGAAAGACCTAGAATAGCCTCGGACGACATTTATGAAGTAGCATCTTGTATATTTCGTCCAAGGCTTCATGCACCCATTATGGTGGCTTCAAAGTCCTGAAATCATCACTTGTAACTCCGTTTGTTCTCTATGCATGGCATTATCTCCATGCTTGTTCTTGCTCCAATGTCCATCCTTCTCCAAGCTAGGGCCTTCATTTGTAAGCAAAACAAATGTATCCAATTTAGGCAGCATCATATTCTCATGAACATTAGAATCATTACCAAGAAACGAAAGTACCGATAATTTAATTGGCGCATGCGAGCTCTAGTAATTGGTCCAAGATATGTAGCAAGAGGGGCTGTGGGTGTAACAATGGTATTGATGTCCTCATCATTTGGAGTCCGGATGAAAAGTTATTGATGTTTTGAGTCGTATGTCTGCAGCAGTCCGAATCTGAGTCCGTAACGTGAGAGACTTGGACTCTACCTTCTCTTAGGCCAAAAGTGACGGAGAGAACTTTTGAACAGCAGTAAACATCTCTTTCCCTTATCTTCATATGTGGATTGTACAAATGTCCCATACACCTGCAATTAGACATGGCACAAAAGTTTGTGAAGTATTTTGTCATGGATGAAATAAATAAATTATTGCATAGTTTGCATTAGAAATCACCTCACAAATATACATGTATGCAATATTTTGGTCGATCCAAGGTAGTCATGTCCTCATCATCCTCCCTTCTTGAAAACAAAGCCGCCCTCGGCTGTTTAGTCTGAAATGTGGCTAACAAAAGAGACAAGGTGTACATGTTGTATATGTATATGTCATCCATTTTACTTCCCTTGATTTTTGCACATATGACAGATTAATAGATGAGTAACTTGTATAGTTCATAAAATCTAAAGCCAAAACATTATCACAAGAAGTAGAAGGCGGAAAATATTGCAACTCAGTTTGCACATATAAGTGAAGCTCTTATTCATTTCAAAAGATTGACAATGTTCATCATTAAACCATCCCAACATTGGTGAATAAACCTTACTTGCATCAAGGTTACATGCTACAACATGCTTAAATAAGCAAACATGCAATAAGTTATTCGACACGTAATCATCACCAAGATTAGAGGTCATATCAAAATGATTAAACATTGATTCTTTTGCATCAACAGTTAATTCAATGGGTGCACTCAAAATTGTTGGTATTTCAGTTGTTTGATCACATGACGATTCATGATAGTATCAAGATTCTCTAAAATAGGTGATGTGCTCAAATCACTGTGTAACTCAACACATGATGCATTCAAGTTAACTAGGGATGCATCATTCTCATGTGAAGTTATATCATTAATACCTTTATCATTACCTTGTCGCAAAGACGAGCTGATGTAGGTACGGCGCTGACAATGCACCATACACTTGAGATGATGTCGCCACAACTGGGTGGGGCTGCTCTAGTTGGTGCAACGGTGGAGGAACCAACCGCGATGGTGAGCATGAACTGAATAGTAGTTGTTGTAGTCACCCAATGCAGCCTCCTCAGATCTGCTCTCAAAGGTACAAGCGCCAACATACATACCAAGAATGCAACGAGGAATATAGTGAAATCTTGCACGGATATCATGGTTCAAACCACCAAAAATCTATTCATTGTATCATCCTCGATTCTTCTATGTCACAATGATGCATATAAGATTTGAACTCTTGGTAGTAAGCATGAACAGTGTTATCGCTTTGTTTTAATTGTTCCAATTTATAAGCAATTCACGATTTATAGTAAGGAGGAAAAATTGTTGTCTCATTACAGCTTTCAAAACTTTCCAAGTTGTGGGTTGGTTATCAATGTTTTTCTTACAATGTACACTCCACCAAATGTAGCAAAACCAAGAATGCTCTAGTAGTAGCTCGACTCTCTCAAGTTCGTAAAAATCATGATGACTAAAAACTTCTTCTAATTCAAGCTCCTAAGCTAGATAAATAGCAGGATTAAATCTACCTCAAATGATGGTAAAGACATAACCTGACCATATGCTTGTGTGTGTTGTCCCAACTCGTGATGGTGGAGATGTGTCCGCATCCAAGAACTTCTATCTCCGAACCTGTCATGATTAGTAGAAACAAGAAACAAAATTTGAGAATAATGTTCCTATGAACTACTAGGATGTGGTGGTAAAACGCTCACAAAGATAGCAAATATCAATATCTTACAAGTTCTTACCATGCAAAGAGGTGGTGACAGCAACCAGAATGTCAAATAACTACGAAGATTGTGTAAAGCGATTGCTGGGGAACGACGATACACGGTGTAGAAATATGTGGAGCTGGGTTGGCTATATATGGCAGCAAAAGATTATCAATAATCAATTCAGAGATGCAATTTTGAATAAACGCCAACGACGCAGATCAGGTTGGTCCTAGGCTAGACCGCACTAGAGACGCGAGCCTAGAACACTAATGAGGTCATGGCGTAGCACAACTAGCATCTATGAAGGATAATAAGTAGCTCGACAGCAAGATATAAGTGAAGATCACAACGGCAAGAAAGATAATGATGAAAACAACTGCCAAGCAGTGATATACAACAACTCTCTCCAATTTTCCTCTTGAAAAGTTTGAGCCAATTTTTGATAAATTTTTCAAAGAATGCTACTAACTCAAGCTTTCCAATGCAAAAAGAATCACTCAATTCGAAGTTGATATGAGGAGTCAAAAATTCTAAAACTGGTTTGAAAAACTGAATAAGCTGTGTTCACGAACTTAGGAGGGCAAAAGACCTATTTAGAAGCCGATTTTGAGGTGCCAAATATTGAACTAGGTTTTGCAACTATTTAGATGCGGCTCGTCTCTAGCTTTAATTTGATTACTCATGAGCCAAAACGGACTTCAGATGAGGAAGTTATGCCTGTTTTACTGAACAGTGCACAAAACAGATTCCAATCCGAATTCAGCTACGAGATTGAGTCTAGATAGATCCGAACTTTGTTTTTTTTCTTTTTTTCTCACACTTATTTTTTCTTTTTTTCTTCTTTTTTTTCTGAATTTTTAACTTTTTCTCTTTTTTTTCTCTCCTCTTCCAAACAAACTAGATAAGATGCGATTGGATCAAGTGAAGATGTGAACGATCTCAACTATGATTATGACAACGAACGGTGGGTAGCACGTGGTGGAAATTGATGGATGGATGGTGGTCAACGAAGGGATAACGATGCAGCGGCGGCGTGACTAATGTGAACAGAACTCAAACTCTAAACGAACTAGACACCAAGACCAAAGAACTCGACACGACGATGCAACCGATAATTCAATAATGCAAACAATGAAAAGAAAATTGCAAAGGCTCGACTGGCTTGGATAAAGGATGAATAGATCTAACTTTTTGTGGCTTTTTCATGGACTATAGGTATGAAAGATGATGCGATCTAAACTATGAAAACTGTAAAATCTCACCGAGCAACCTGAAAACTGATACCACTTGATAGAGGCGAGGGTGTCCCGATCTTCGATGAGATGATAACTCGATTTGGTGGAGTCGATTTTGACGATCCGACTACAAACGCAGCACGACGCTTGCGCTTAGCAATCGCTAAACCAATCTCCTTAGGTTACCGACGATGCCGGAAGCACGATCACCGACCACGAAGGTCTATTCCTGCAAGCAATCAAGAACGAGCAAGAATATGATAAAGCAATCTGAATATTGCGAATATATATGAAGTATTGATAATGGTGGGGATCCGTGAGCGGTCTTGGTCTGGTCGTTGGACACAAACGAAGCACACGGGTTGCGATGGCTAACTTTAACTAAACAAATCCCAAGGAAAAGCTACTAGATGGATCTACTTATATAGGAGCAAGGGTGGCGGCCAAGGAGGTGGTAGGACGTCCCAAGGCAGCCTAAAACTAACCCTAGGTCGTACAAGGCCAATGAGCCCAAGCGGAGGTGACGTAACACCTTTGGACTTGTAGTTTGACTCGGATTCTACCGCAGCATCAGATTGTTTCGTCCATAATTCAACGCCCGGATGAATTTGAAGGTGAATCCAATTGTTGAAGGTGCACGAAATCTATTTTCGAACAAAAAAGAATCACCCAATTTGGAGTCCGGATGAAAAATTTATTGACGCTTTTGAGTCGTATGTCTGCAGTAGTCCGAATCTGAGTCCGTAACGTGAGAGACTTGGACTCTATCTTCTCTTAGGCCAAAAGTGACGTGAGAGAACTTTTGAACAGCAGGTAAACATCTCTTTCCCCTTATCTTCATATGTGGATTGTACAAATGTCCCATACACCTGCAATTAGACATGGCACAAAAGTTTGTGAAGTATTTTTGTCCTGGATGACATAAATAAATTATTGCATAGTTTGCATTAGAAATCACCTCACAAATATACATGTATGCAATATTTTGGTCGATCCAAGGTAGTCATGTCCTCATCAACATGAGGTTGATAGTTCCTCTCTGAATTTCTTCTCAAGGGCTTCCTCTTGATTGCGCCTGTCATGATTGCGGTTGGCGGAAGGCTCTACTTGATTCTTGAAGGGCACGCTATGCCTCAAGAGCGCGCGCTTCACGTTGTTGTTGTTGAAGACGCTGAGCCTTGGCGCCTTGTTCGCCTTGGTGAAGACGCGCCGTTCTTCCTCTTGTTGGCGCATTTAAGACGTTGTCGTTTTGAGCTTGAGCAAAGCCTCTTGGTTTGATTGAGGACGAGGAACTTGATCATCAACTTGCTCTTGTGAATGCTTGTCATGTAGCGGGTTGCGAGATGCATGACGGTCTTGGCGAGCGCACGACGAAGAGTGTTCAAGTAGGTGTACTTGAGTCGAGAAGGTGTCGCCGGAGTGTCGAATCGAGCGTCCGCCTTGATGATGAAGAAGTTGAATGATGACGGTTTCTCATCAAAGCGCGGATCTCGCCCATTCTTGCATCATTTTCTTGCTTGTGAGCGCCGAACTTGTTGTCAAGTAGTCCCTTGTACATTGCTCGGAGAGTCGCAAGTCGGTGGCGAGGTTGTCGGCGCGGTCGCCATTGCTTATTGTTCTTGGTGCAACGCTGCACAGCACCAAAGAGGTGGCTCTTGGTGACGATGATGACATGTCGCCGCCTTGCTCGATGAAGAGTGGGTTGGTAGATGTACTTGGCCTATCCATCATTCCAAGCAAAATGTGATTGGTAGAATGAAAAGAACTTATACTAATGTACCTTTGACCGATGTTGAAGATGAATCAAGTTCACTCAAATGCGACAATGAAAGAGCACTCTTGGTACCGATTCTTGTCGGTTCTCACACCTACACAAATAAAAGCTTATGGTGGAGCTCGGTTAGGATGGTGGCATAAAATTTG
The DNA here is from genome assembly GCA_021605205.1 of Aegilops longissima. Classification (NCBI taxonomy): domain Eukaryota; kingdom Viridiplantae; phylum Streptophyta; class Magnoliopsida; order Poales; family Poaceae; genus Aegilops; species Aegilops longissima. The sequence continues at coordinate 62,678 of JAHIAM010005800.1, read as the reverse complement.
ATGCAATTATAAGTGAGACTCAATAATGTTGGAAATGATTCACAAATTTGCAAATGCAACTAGTAGACCAATAGCAAGATATGGTACATGGAAACACACACGCAAATAGATAATATGGGGTTATGCAACCAAGGATGAGCCAAAATGTGGAATTCACCAAGATGCTCTTGTTGCACAACACTAGAGAGACGCTAGCACGATTGCACAATAGGCGGATACGAACTTGTGCACAACCTACTAAGAAAAAATGCACGACTTATATCCCAAGTATGCTATATGTATGGTGTTTCGATGTGTGGATCCAAGATGATCAAGTATGACAATCTTAATGTTGTATGATGCTATGGTTCTTGCTCATAAGCTCTTTGCTTATCTTCCTTTTTGCTTAAAAGCTTGATTGGCTCTTTCTCTTTGAGCTCTTTTCTCATGCAAAACTTCACGAACCAAGATAGCAATTGTGTATGCGATGACAACTCTGGACACACAAGTTGATGCTAAGATATGCACCACTTTGGTATGGTATGTATGCTATGGAGTATGATCTCTAATGTGCACAAGTCACGTTGCCGGCAATACTCAATGGCTAGTCTCGATGGGTAAGCAACGCAAAAGATGGGCTATGATGGTTATCAATGCAATTGCAAGTAATGACAAAGATGTCGACGATGTTACCGTCCTTGGCGAAGATGAGCGGTGGTGATGTTGATGTTGAACCATACCTAGATAGCCGAAACACAAAAGGATAAGGAAACCCCAACTCAAATTCTCAAAGGAAAATTTGGCAACATTGTCGGAATTGGTAGTGGGAAAGGCTATGGAGGTGTTATGCGGAAGTGGTGGAGGTAAGTGGAAGTGTATGATGTAGGGCGGAACCCTACGTGGACGATCTTTCACGCTTGGAGGGGATCCTCAAGAACACGATGAACACGGGAAGAACGGAGAGAAATCACAAGGGAAACACTCAAGAACAAGTCCAATCACACATCCACTAGACAATCAAACACACAAGATCACAAGGTACATGAACAACAAAGGAAAGATACAAGGTAAGGTTCATCTCCAAGAGGAGGTCTTGATGATATCCTAGACGGATCTTCCCGCAAGGGGGTCTTGATGATATCCCGCAGATCTTCTCACATGGAGGTCTTGAACTCCATGGGAGTGGTAGTCTCTCTCTCTCAAGAGTAGAGGTAGGAGCAAAGCTCACCTAAGAATGAGCTATCATATTTGCTAACCCCGTAAAGGAAGTGGAGGTGGTCTATTTATAGTCTAAGCCACGAAGGGGTAAGTGGGAGAGGGATACAAGGCCAAAGGCCTGCTGGCACAAGACAGCAGGTGGCGGTAGTACTGCTCATGGCCTAGGTAGTATCGCTTGAGCGGTAGTACCGCTTGAGGGGCGGTAGTACCGCTTGGTGGCCTTACCGTAGTACCGCTTGGAGTGGGCGGTAGTACCACTGCTCGAGCGCCAGGTTCTCTTCCTCCTTCTTCCATGCTTCCTCATGACGGTGTAGTCGCTCCTTGGCGCTTGCACTCCTCCTCGACATCCGTGAAGTCGGCAATACTTATGCATGCACACGGAGAAGTGTCAAGTAGTATACCATCCTCAAGGGGTCAAGTGAACACGTAAAGGAGAAGATTCACCTTTATGTATGAGAAGTAGAGGTTGCACGGTCACTTGCCAAACAGACTCTTGACATGGTGATGACCGAGATGCTCCGCATCATCCCTCCGATGAGGACATCAATACCATTGTTACACCCACAGCCCCTATCGCTACATATACCGGACCAATTACTAGAGCTCGCACACGCCAATTAAATTATCGTACTTTCGCTTTTGGTAATGATTCTAATGTTCATGAGAATATGATGCTGCTTAAATTGGATACATTTGTTTTGCTTACAAATGAAGGCCCTAGCTTGGAGAAGGATGGACATTGAGCAAGAACAAGCATGGAGATAATGCCATGCTAAGGGGAACAAGAACGGAGTTACAAGTGATGATTTCAGGACTTTGAAGCCACCATAATGGGTGCATGAAGCCTTGGACGAAATATACAAGACGCTACTTCATAAATGTCGCCCCGAGGCTATTCTAGGTGCTCGTCACCTTATTAGTGGGCCAGGCCCATGTAATTTCGAAATACTTAAGTATAGGCTGTTTTAGAGTCCGAGATGTGGGGGAAACAAGAGTTAGGGTTGATTTCGACCCTCCACCAAGGGCCACGAAATTCCCCTCTTCCTCCATATATACAGCCCTTAGGGCACCGCTTAGACCTTGGGTTTTGTTTAGATTAAAAGTTCGCCATAGCTGCAACTTCGCTGCATTTCGCTTGTGTTCAACGACTGCATAAAGGCCACGTAACCCCACCTTGATCAATAAAGCTTTCATCTTATATTCGCAATATCTAGATTGCAATCTCAGCTTTTTGCTTGTTCTTCGCTTGCTCGCAGGAAATGCACCTCGTGGTCGTTGATCGTGTTCGCGTGGGTCAATAACCTCTCGGAGTTGGTTTAGCGACATAAGGCGCGACGCCCTCAAGACGCTCAGTAGTCGGATCGCCAAAGTCGACTTCCTCCAAAGCGAAAACCACATCTCATCGAAGACGGACACCTTTGCCTCTATCACCTCCCTTGAAAGGATCCGACCTCGGATCGAAAACCAAATCACCATGGGAAAGAGATGGCGGTGCCGTGTCAAAGTGGTTGATCACCAAGCTCTCGCCATCTTGAAGCTCAAATGGGCACTCCCAATGTCGCACCGCCTTGTGATTCCTTCAAAAGGAGCAAATAGAACAAACACTTGAAAAACAAATGTGGTTAGCGTTAGTGCAAAACCAAGCATTCAAGAGGTGATTCACCAAACAAGTGTTGTCATCAAGCATAGCATAGGTGTGACAAAGGATTGTGACATGGCATGTAAGCATATGAATTGAGCAAAATCAAGGTCATCATGGAAACAAGCATGTAAACATGAGGTAGTGGTGCAAATATGTGTGACAATAGAATAAGCATCTACCTCAAGGTCATAGCAAGCATGCATAAAGCGCCGACAAATGGTCGATGGTAGGTATAGGAATCATTCACAACACCGAATAAGATGAGATGTCTAAACACATGGGTCAAGTGCAAGACAATCCAAGCATAATGTGCATAGGGTGTAGTGAATATAGTATGGCACTCAACACAATAGAAAGAGCAATTGTTCATCGTGTGTGAGGCAATCAAGTCAAGCATGTAGCAATCAATGGGACATGGCATATGTGAAGTAATGACATTGTTGCAACCAAACATATGAGAGGAGCAAGTAATCCAAGAATTGGATGCAACACACAAGGCATATATATCATGATGCATGGAACGGTGAAAATGACAAGTTGAAGCAAAATCTCTAACAAGTGTGCAATCAAGGATCCAAGATGAACAATAAGTCTTATCGCAAGCAACACAAGTAGTATGATCCGCAATATCCATGCTCAAGAAAGATGTCACCTTGAAGGCGTGTCCTGTGCGCCCTTCACAATGCCAAGCACAAACAAGTGCGATGTAGAATCGTCGTGGTAGAAGGTGGTTCGCCTCAAGAGCTCGAATGGTCAACTCACGGACGTGGAAGTCGACACAAAGTCCAAGTATCCTACACATGCACAAAACAAAACAAAGCACGATGCGATGGTAGATAAACACATCATCCATCATGATGGTTCTCATCTTTGCACAAAACCATTAGAAGGACAAGTGCATGAATAATATGATGCAACAATGGCAATATTCAAGGCACTAGGTATATGGTGCAAATAAGTAATACAAGCATGCTTCACGAGAAATATGTCTAAATCTCCAATCATATGCGAGAATGCTACGGGGGCAATCTCATGAGCAAGATTAAGGGCATTGTTGCACTCCATACATAGCAAGTCATTTAGCATGGGAGAGGCAACACATGGAGATATATGAGAAGAAGCAATATCAATCATGTGCAAAGCATATAGATGGTTGTCATCAACCGCATGAGATGAGCACGTATGAATCATGGGTGATGCAATATGAGCAAGCATAGAGATCAAGTCGCAAACTAGTGGAGCGAAGATGCAACACACTAGGATAAATCATGGCAATCATGTCATGTGAGCAAATAATAGGCATAGACAATGCACATGACATATCGCAAGCACGAACACAAAGCAAGATGAAAGTATCATCATAGGAATGGGTCATGAATAGAACATGGCAATAATAAGTGATATCTCCACCAAGCTTGCAAATACACATACAAGTATGAGAGTCAATTATCATGTGTAAAGCAAAGCATGGGTCACAAATGCATGGAAAAGGCATAGGGATGGGCATATCATGCAAAGTGAACATGGCAAGATGGGCATAGAATATGTAATGGACAATAACCCATAGCCAAGTGAGGGCCATGTAGAAGAAATGCCAAGACTTCATGTGAAGGGAGCGGGGAAAGTCAATCCATGGGATCCCAAATCATCTTTGCTCTCTAGAGCCTGCTTTGTCAACTCATGGGATTGCGAGTTTGACAAGTATTCATGGGTACCTACACAAAAGAGACACAAACCAAAGAAATTGTGCGCTGTAGTAAATGTACACATCATCCATCATGATGTGTATGTGCAAGTGAGTGTTAGCACAAGATAAGCATCGCCAAAGAAATTTGATGCATGGTATAAGAACATGTCATCCATCATGAAAGAATAGTTATTGTATATGACACGATGGGGACAAAATTGAGAATGCAAGTATATGGCACATCAAAAGCATGTTTCTTCATGGGGAGCATATGGTGCACACAAGTATGGGAATCATACAATGAATAGGATGGATTAAATTCTCCTAACATGTATGAGGAAACTATGGGGCCTCCTCATAAGCAATAGCGGACATATCATTTGGAGAAAATGGACAACATCCAAAACAATGCATATCCGGGTTAGGTGGGCACGGCATGGCATATGAGATAAATGATGCAAAGGAGCATATCAATATCATCACAAGAAAAACAAATGCCAATAACCATGGGCTTGTCATCTATGCCATATGTGCAAATTGGGTTTATTTTAATGGCATATGCATAGTCACTATGGAGAGATTGCAAATAAGACATATGGTTGATATCATGCATAGCATATGACAAGTCAAGCGGATTAGCAAACATGATGTGACCTAAAGAATTGTCACAAGAAATCCTATGTAACATAGCATCACAACTAATAGACTCCACATGAGAATCATCATATTCATCATAAATGGGCAAATCATCGCATGGTGAAATCATACTAGAATGAAGCATGTCAATAGGGTGATCAACATCATGCAAGCAATCAATGTCAAAATAGTCCACTAGTGGGATGAGAGCATCACCGCCACCTTTGTTACCTTTGTCATTCCACTCAAGTGGTGTAGGTGAGGTGGGAAAGACCAAATGGTGGTCATCTTCATCTTGATGGAACCATGTGGGGTGCATCATAGTCCACCATGGCCATCGCCTTGTCCAAAGGGAGGACGAAGTCGCCGAGGATCGGCAAGCCATCATAAATGGGACCTAGCACCAAATGAGAAGACACAATAGAGGTAGAGGTCAAGTCGTTAGTGTTGAAAGTGGCCTCACATGACCTATCAACTATCTCACTCTCTATGTGGTGGTTCACTCACTCCCTCAAAATAGGTGCACTCAAACTCACGTATGGTGGAGTCACCATCTCACTCAAGTGGTGGTTGTGGCTCTCTCACATGAGAATTGGGGCAACTCATCATATATGGGGCTAGTGGTGAAGTCACTCTCACTCTCAATATGGTGGCACAAGTCGCCAAGTCATCATACGTCGCTGTGGTCAAGTGAAATACTCAACCATCTCATCGCCGCCGCCTGGATGAAGGCCAAGATGGCACATCATCACTCTCCTCCATGACCGAAGGGAAAATCCCATGCTCGATCATCTCGCCATCGCTGCCGGATGAAGGCCAAGATGGCACAACATAACTCTCGCCTCCTAAGATGGAAGCATCATCCTTGCTCGCCACCTTGTCGCTTGCCTCCAAAGCTTGGTCCTTGAAGGTCTCCGTAGTCGCATTTGTCGCCGCACCAGCTTGAAAAAGAGTCAAGGTAGACTCGCATCATCAATGCCACAAAGAGGGATGGCGGTGAAGTCGCACTTGGGAGCATCGCCTTGGAGCTTGTCGGCTTGGACATCATGGTGGTACTAGCCTCATGCTTGTTGTAGAGCTTGGTCGCCGTGAAGTGTGCTTGGGGTGGAGAAGCCTTGGCCTTCATGAGTTCTTGTTCCGCCTTTGAGAGCACCAATGTAGTAGTCGCCGATGGACTTGTAGTTCTCGAGGAAGATAGTCTTGGAGATGTCGTTGTTCAATCCCATCATGAAGTGGAACTTCATCGAAATGGGGTCATCCACACCGCTCGTCAGAAGGCAATCTTCATCTCCTTGAAGTACGCTACGATGGACTTGGATCCTTGGATGGTGTTCTCCAATTGGCGAAGAAGTTGTTCCGTAGGTTGGAGGCACAAACTCTCGCCGCAAAGCTCTTCGCCTTGGGCCAACTCATGTCGTAGTGCTCAAGGTGTGAAGCCACCATGTCGAGGCGAGTCGTGGAAGTTTCTTGTGGCGCACTTCACTTGATCTTCGGAGGAACATGATGTAGCTTGAGGTAGTCGTCCATCAAACGCCCCACTCGAGGTACCTCGGTTCTTGAGTCCCATAGAAAGGAATCTCGTGGTCGATGTCGAGGTCGAGTAGCTCGTGGAAGTCGCGACTTGAGCTTGGGGAGCTTTCTTGAGCGTAGTCTTGGGGTGCTTGTTGGCGAAGATGCCGAATATCCAAAGGCGAAGATGTTTTGAAGTCGCTACGAAGATGCCAAGGGAGGTGGTGAAGTCGTTGAGCGGTTGTTGATGTTGAGCTCTTGACCTTCATGTTCTTGTTGATGATGGTGTCGATGCCGATGTGATGTTGCCGGAGATGGTCGCCGAAGGATGTGCTCTTGAGCGCCTTCTCAAGATGAGGAAGATCGCTTGTAGGACTTGATGAGGGATTTGATCTCTCCATTTTAGCTTGCATCTTGGTGTCGAAGTTGTTGTTCGTGGCATCGAACTCGCTGTTGTTGTTGTAGACCAAGGTGAAATGCCTTGCCTATCTATCACAAGACTCGAGTAGAGGTGAGTAGGAAATGAGATAAACAATACCAAGTTACCTTTTCCCAAAGTTGAGGATGTATCCTGCTTCACTCAATGTGAGATGAAAGAATAGTGGAATTGGTACCGGACTTGTTCACTCACACCTATCAAGTAAAGCTTATGGTAGAGCTCGGTGAGGATAGTGGCACAAAAATTTGATGCAAAATGTTAGCAAGAGTCAATAATGTTGAAAGAGATTCACAAATTGCAAGCTAAACAAGTAGACCAATAGCAATATGTGGCACACGGAAACACACACACGGATAGATAAATGGGGCCGCAACCAAGGAATGAGCTCAAAATGTGGAATCCACCAAAACGCTCTTGTTGCACAACTCAAGAGAGACGCTAGCACGATTGTTCAATAGGCGGATACGACACTTGTGCACAACCTATAAGATGCAAAATGGATAAACTTCTATCCCAAGTATGCTATGTATGTATGGTTCCTTGTTTCTCAAGATGATCCAAGATGATCGGATATGATAATTTTATATGCAATGTGGTATGATGCTATGGCACTTGCTTACAAGCTTTTTGCTCTTTCTCTTTTGCTTAAAAGCTTTATTTCTTTTTTTTATGGCCACTTTGCACAATGCACAAACCAAGATAGCAATTGTGTGTATGCGGAACAAACTTGTGACACAAGATGATATGATGATACCAAGATGATATGGTATGTATGCAATGGATGGTGTAGATCACTAATGTGCACAAGTAACGCTGCCGCAATACTCAAATGGCTAGTCTCGATAGGCAAGTAACGCAAAATGGGCTAGGGTTATCAATGCAATTTGCAAGGGAATATACAATGGTGTCGTCGAGGTTACCGCCCTTATGGCGATGAGTGGCGTGTTCTTGATGTAGATACCAAGATGATGGAGGCTCGTCCCTAAGTAGCCAAACACCTTAGGAAACGGAAAACCGCGAACTCAAAATCTCAAATGACAAATGTCAAATGGTGGTAGCGGAATGTGGTGGTGGTTTGCACTTGGCAATGCGGAAGTGGAATGATGGGCTATACACGTGTCGGAGTTGAAGTTGCCATCCCTAAGTAGCCAAACACCTTAGGAGACATAAGCCACAACTCAAACAAGCTCAAACAACTATTGGGTTGTTGGGTTGTCGGAAGTGTATGGTGGGCAAGCCTATGTGGAAGTGGTGGTGGTGGTTGATGAAGAAGCAATCGTCCCTAAGCAGCCAAACACCTTAGGAGACTCGAATCACTACTCAAGCAACCACTAATGCTATGGGGAACAAAATTGGTTAGGTTATGGAAGTCGGTGGTGGTTATGCGAGGATGTGGCGAAGCCCTAGGCAAAGATGCCAAAGATCACAAAATTTGATGGAGTCAAATGGTGATGGTAGTATTTTTATGGAAGGGGGTGTCAATAGCTTCAAACGAGCTAAAGAACGCCAAAATCGGACTCGGATGAATTAGTTATGGTCAAACGGTGAAACGGAAAAACTGAATTGGGTTGGGCGGTAGTACTGCTGGGAGGGCGGTAGTATCACCAGAAGCGTAGTACCGCTGGAATGGGCGGTAGTACCGCCGGTCGGGTTTTTTCGCAAAATCTGGCTCGAGGGGCGGTAAAAGCGCTTGAAGGGCGGTAGTACCGCTTGAGGTGCTAAGCGGTAGTACCGCTTGAAGGGCGGTAGTACCGCCAGTCGATTTTCGCAAACCGGATAGGGCGCGATTTTGGGGCGGAAATGGATGATTTCGGGGCAAAATTTGATGGATTTTGTGGATGGAAGGTGGGGAAACTTGGGGGAATGCTAGATCCACTTGAAACCAAGCAAATCCATGGATCAAAATCAATAAAACATCATCAAAACTAACAAATCACAAAAAAATTGGGGCTATTTTTGGTGGGGATTTTCGGATTTAGGACGAAATCAACAAAATCAAGCTAGAAAATAGGGTAGGGCTCCAATAACGTGATCAACCTAAGCTCGATCCATAGATGATGTAGGGCGGAACCCTCACGTGGACGATCTTTCACGCTTGGAGGGATCCTCAAGAACACGATGAACACGGGAAGAACGGAGAGAAATCACAAGGGAAACACTCAAGAACAAGTCCAATCACACATCCACTAGACAATCAAACACACAAGATCACAAGGTACATGAACAACAAAGGGAAAGATACAAGGTAAGGTTCATCTCCAAGAGGAGGTCTTGATGATATCCTAGACGGATCTTCCCGCAAGGGGGTCTTGATGATATCCCGCAGATCTTCTCACATGGAGGTCTTGAACTCCATGGGAGTGGTAGTCTCTCTCTCAAGAGTAGAGGTAGGAGCAAAGCTCACCTAAGAATGAGCTATCATATTTGCTAACCCCGAAAGGAAGTGGAGGTGGTCTATTTATAGTCTAAGCCACGAAGGGGTAAGTGGGAGAGGGATACAAGGCCAAAGGCTCATGTCACAAGACAGCAGTATGGGTAGTACGCTCATGGCCGGTAGTACCGCTTGAGCGGTAGTACCGCTGGAGGGGCGGTAGTACCGCTGGTGGCTTTACCGGTAGTACCGCTGAGTGGGCGGTAGTACCACTGCTCGAGCGGCTGTGTTCTCTTCCTCCTTCTCTTCCATGCTTCCTCATGGACGGTGTAGTCGCCTTGGCGCTTGCACTCCTCCTCGACATCCGTGAAGTTCGGCAATACTTATGCATGCACACGGAGAAGTGTCAAGTAGTATACCATCCTCGAAGGGGTCAAGTGAACACGTAAAGGAGAAGATTCACCTTATGTATGAGAAGTAGAGGTTGCACGGTCACTTGCCAAACAGACTCTTGACATGGTGATGACCGTAGGATGCTCCGCATCAGTGTATGTGGGCACAGGACAAAATGTGGCGAAAGTTAGGCGGTGACCGGGGTGGTGGATGGGGATTGATGCTACCAGGAGCCGGATTTCCGGGCTGGAAGCCGGATGTCCGGGGCGCCGGATGTCCGGGTTGTTCGGGCCGGATGTCCGGGCTCTGGATCCGTGGACGAATTCGATGAACACCGCATGGAGAGGTCAAATCCAGGGCAAAATTCGGGCAATTTTGTGGATGGAAATTGTGGAAATGGAGGGGGAATGTTAGATCTACCTGCAACACACGAAATCCGCGGATCAAATCCAACAAAACTTCATCACACCAACAAATAACAAAAAAATTGGGGCTATTTTTGTGTTGAATTTTCGAATTAGGACAAAACAACATGATGAGGACATCAATACCATTGTTACACCAACAGCCCTCGCTGCTATACATACCGGACCAATTACTAGAGCTCACAAGACGCCAATTGAATTATCGTACTTTCGCTTGGTAACGATTCCAATGTTCATGAGAATATGATGCTGCCTAAATTGGATACATTTGTTTTGCTTACAAATGAAGGGCCTACCATGGACAAGAAAGATGAACCTTGGAGCAAGTTCAAGCATGGAGATGTTGGCATGCGCAAGGGGAACAAGAACGGAGTTACAAGTGATGATTCCAGGACTTTGAAGCCACCCTAATGAGTGCATGAGGCCTTGGACGAAATATACAAGATGCCACTTCATAATATTCGTCCATAGGCTATTCTAGGTGATGAGTCACCTTATTATTGGGCCAAGCCCATGTAATTTCGAAATACTTAAGTATAGGCTGTTTTTAGAGTTCGTATGTGTGGGGAAACAAGAGTTAGGGGATGGTTTCAGACCCCTCCCTCAAGGGCCACGAAATTCTCCTCTTCCTCCATATATACAGCCCTTAGGGCTGCTTAGACTTTGGGTTTTGTTTAGATCAAAAGTTCGCCATAGCAGCAACTTCACAGATTTCGCTTGTGTTCAACGACTGCACCAAGGCGCCACAGTAACCCCACCTTCATTAATAAAGCTTTCTCTTATATTCGCAATATCCAGATTGCAATCTTAGTTTCTTGCTTGTTCTTCGCTTGCTCGCAGGAAACAGCCCTCGTGGTCGTTGATCGTGTTCGCGTGGTCAATAACCTCGGAAGTTGGTTTAGCGATTGCTAAGGCGCGACGCTCGACGCACGTAGTCGGATCGCCAAGGTCGACTCCCACGTAAACGATAGCCACCATCTCATCGAAACATCGGACACCTTTGCCTCTATCAAGTGGTATCAGATTTTCAAAGTTGCTCGGTGAGATTTTACAGTTTTTCAGAGATTAGATTGAGTCTGTTCTTCATACCTAAAGTAAACGAAACCACCCTCCGTTTAGGCCCAGAATTTTCCGAAAACGCACTTGTCGAAAAAATTTCTGGCTATCCTATTTTTAGGTGTTTCTAAGCGTATTGAGACAATGCCATTATAGAAAGTTTTTTGACCTGCTTCAGCTTTTTGGGTCCGCAAAAAAAAAAAATTTGGTCAACAAAATTTATTGCCCATCCTGTCAGTTTGACCTGGGAAGAGTTTTGAGACACTCGCCATTATAGTGATTTTTCGCAAAAAAAAGAGCAGCGCAAAAAAAAAGAGCGAAAAAAATTTCCCAGAGTGTGCTTTTCTTGACGGATTTGGGACTGTCCACCACATCACCACCACCACTTCCTAGTAGTCCGTTTGTTGTCGATCACCGCTGTCACCTGGGCAAGAACTGTAAGAATTTGAGATTTTCGACGGATTTGTGATCGCTCCACCACACCACTACCACCACTTCCTAGTAGTCTGTCGAGTCATATTCTTGTGTGTTTCTATTGCTGCTAACCATGGCAGGATCACAAGCTTGACGAGACCGACTAGGAGAACATGACAAACAAAGCGCTACATGATAAGTTTCAACAAATGATGAGTGGGCAGTGGAAGATGTGCTAAATAGATTTGAAGAGGCCATGGAGAAGATAGATGGCATTGAGAAGGCGTCAAACAAAGCTCGATAACAAGTTTAATGAATTGCTCGCTGCCTACCACCACCACCGCTGCACCTAACGACCTCTACAACAACAACAAGGACTACCTCCACATCGCGAAACAGCCCTCCGCCGAGCTTCCCGTGTCCTCTTCACCGCCAAGCTGCCGGTGCTGCTGTTGATACTTCTGGGCTCCCGCTGCTGATGGGGGAGGATGATTATGTGGGAGATTACGAGGATGAGGTTGATCAACATCGTAACCACGGCAACCACCAGCACCACAACCACCAGGTCGCCCACATGCAAATAATGGCAATGTTAGGGTTCCCCTCAGTACGAGATTTGAAGAGGCCATGGAGAAGATAGATGGCATGGAGAAGAAGTTCAAACAAACCTCGATAACAAGTTTAATGAATTGCTCGCTGCCTTCCACCACCACCACCGGCTGCTCCTAACGCACCTCTACAACAACAACAACAACAACAACAACAACAACAACAACGACTACCTCCACGCTATGAACAGCCCTCCGCCGAGCGAGCCGGGTTCCTCTTGCGCTTGGCCAAACTGTTGGTGCTGCTGTTGATACTCGTGGCTCCTACCATCGATACGGAGGAGGATGATTATGTGGGAGATTACGAGGATGAGGTTGATAAAATCAGAACTACGCAACCACCAAAGACCACAACCACCGGTCGCCCACATGCAAATAATGGCAACGTTAGGGCTCCCCTCAGTACGAGATCATGACCATCTCCTAAACTGAAATTGAATATTCCACCATTTGAGGGTAGATATGTTCCTGATATATATCTTACTTGGGAGTTAGAAACTGAACAACGATTTACATGTTTACAATATCCCGAGGAGAGACGTGTTCCGCCGCTGTTTGTGCTTTCACTAGCTTTGCATGTGTTTGGTGGTCTCAACATTGTAGATTATATCCTGTTCCAGCCTACTTGGGCTGCTTTGAAAACTGCTATGCGCATCTGGGTTCCACCATATTATCAACGTGAATTACTTTAAAATTGCAGCGCTTAAGACAAGGAAAAATTTGGTAGAAGAATATTATCGTGAATTACAAACCGGCTTGATTAGATGTGGTATTGTTGAGGAGAATGAAGCTATGCTTGCACGCTTTCGGGTGGATTAAATAGAGAGATTCAGACCATTCTAGACTACAAGGATTACAATAATATCACTCGATTATTCCATCTTGCTTGTAAAGCTGAACGTGAAGTGCAGGATCGATGTGTGTTGGCGCGACTAACTTTTCGCAGGTCGACCTTCATCATGGACACCACGTGCATCATCTACTTCCACACGCTCTACTACACCGGCACCTCCGCCGGCTGCCACCTCCAACCGTGATACAAGAAAGCAGTGCACAACCACCACTATCTCGCCAAGAGCACACCGCCGGGCCTACACAGAGCTCTTCTTCTTCCATGGCGCCAACAGGCACACAAGTGATATTATTTGTCGTCGTTGTAAGGGAAGAGGACATTTTATGAGAGAATGCCAATCTCAGCGCAGTGATGATTGCTACGAGGATGGTGGGTATGAGTCCGCTAGTGACTATGACGAAGAGACTTTGGCTCTTATTACACATGAAGAACATGGTGGAGATGATTCGATCCCGAGACGCAATACATGGCTGCTCAAGATGCCGACAGTATGAATGTTTAGTTGCTCAACGTGTTTTGAGTGTGCAGTTACACAAGCTGAGCAAAATCAGAGGCATAACTTGTTCCATACAAAGGAGTTTTGAAGGAACGTTCTATTCAAGGCCATCATAGATGGAGGAGCTGCAACAACTTGGCTAGCATGGATATTGTGGAGAAGCTTTCTCACCACAAGACCACATCCACATCCTTACTACATCCAATGGTTCAACAACAAAGGCAAGGTTAAGGTAACACGCATCTCGTCGTGTATTTTAGTATCTCTACATATGTTGATTATGTTGATTGTGATGTGGTACCTATGCAAGCATGTTCCTTATTACTTGGTAGACCATGGCAATTTGATAAAAATTTGACACCATGGTAGAAGCAATCAAGATACTCTTGTTCACAAGGATAAAATATTACTTTGCTTCCTATGACTCCTGATTCCATTTTGAAAGCTGATATTAATAGAGCTAATAAAGCAAAACAGAGAAAAATAAGAGTGAAAATCAGATTGTGGCAAAAGAATTTGAGCAACAAATGAAGCCTAATAATAAACCATCTAATATTGCTTCTGAAATTAAACCGAAAAGTGCATGTTTACTTGCCACCAAATCTGATATTGATGAGCTAGATTCTAGCAAATCTGTTTGCTATGCTTTTGTGTGCAAAGAGGCATTATTTTCATTCGAGGATGTGCCTTCCTCTTTGCCTCCTGCTGTCACTAACATTTTGCAGAGTTCGCCGACGCCTTCCCACAAGACGTAAGCACCGGATTACCACCTATTCGAGGGATTGAGCATCAAATTGACTTAATTCCCGCAGTATCGCTACCCAACCGTGCACCATACCGCACTCAATCCAGAGGAGACGAAGGAGATTATGCGTCAAGTACAGGAGCTGATGAGGACATCAATACCATTGTTACACCCACAGCCCCTATCGCTACATATAATCGGACCAGTTACTAGAGCTCACAAGACGCCAATTAAATTATTAGGTACTTTCGCTTTCTTGGTAATGATTCTAATGTTCATGATAATTTGATGCTTCCTAAATTGGATACATTTGTTTTTCTTACAAATGAAGGCCCTAGCTTGGAGAAGGATGGACATTGAGCAAGAACAAGCATGGAGATAATGCCATGCTAAGGGGAACAAGAACGGAGTTACAAGTGATGATTTCAGGACTTTGAAGCCACCATAATGGGTGCATGAAGCCTTGGACGAAATATACAAGATGCTACTTCATAAATGTCATCCCGAGGCTATTCTAGGTGCTCATGCCACCTTATTAGTGGGCCAGGCCCTTATAATTTCGAAATACACAAGTATAGGTTATTTTTAGAGTCCGTATGTGTGGGGAAACAAGAGATAGGGTTGATTTCGACCCTCCACCAAGGGCCACGAAATTCTCTTCCTCCATATATACAGCCCTTAGGGCACCGCTTAGACCTTGGGTTTTGTTTAGATTAAAAGTTCGCCATAGCTGCAACTTCGCTGCATTTTGTTTGTGTTCAACGACTGCACAAAGGCGCCACAGTAACCCCAGCTTGATCAATAAAGCTTTCATCTTATATTCGCAATATCCAGATTGCAATCTCAATTTCTTGCTTGTTCTTCGCTTGCTCGCAGGAAATGCACTCGTGGTCGTTGATCGTGTTCGCGTGGTCAATAACCTCTCGGAGTTGGTTTAGCGATTGCTAAGGCGCGACGCCCTCGCAGACGTCAGAGTCGGATCGCCAAAGTCGACTTCCTCCAAAGCGAAAACCAACATCTCATCGAAGATCGGACACCTTTGCCTCTATCGTGAGCTGCTCGACAAAGGTTATATACGCGAATCTTTAGTCCTTGTGCTATTCCTATTATACTAGTGCCTAAAAAGGATGGTACGTCAAGATGTGTGTTGATTGTAGAGGCATTAATAATATTACTATTCGTTATCGCCATCCTATTCCTAGGCTAGATGATATGCTTGATGAATTGAGTGGCTCTACAATATTCTCCAAAGTTGATTTATGAGTGGATACCATCAAATTCGTATGAAATTGGGAGATGAATTGAAAACAGGATTTAAAACTAAGTTTGGTTTATATGAGTGGTTATTCATGCCTTTTGGGTTAACTAATGCACCTAGTACTTTCATGAGACTAATGAACAAAGTTTTACGTGCTTTCATTGACTAATTTGTGGTAGTCTATTTTGATGATATACTGATTTATAGCATATCTTTGGAAGAACATTTGGAACATTTACGTGTTGTTTTAATGCTCTACGTGATGCACGCTTGTTTGGTAACCTTGGGAAGTGCACCTTTTGCACCGATTCGAGTATCTTTTCTTGGCTATGTTGTTACTCCACTGTGGAATTGAAGTTGATAAAGCCAAGATTGAAGCTATTGAGAGTTGGCCGAGCCCAAAACGGTCACACAAGTGAGGAGTTTTCTTGGACTGCTGGTTTCTATAGGCGCTTTTGTGAGAGACTTTAGCACCATTGCTGCACCTCTCAATGAGCTTACAAAGAAGGATGTGCCTTTTGTTTGGGGTACCGCATAGGAAGAAGCCTTCACGGTATTGAAAGATAAGTTGACACATGCCCTTTACTCCAACTTCCTGACTTTAATAAGACTTTGAGCTTGAATGTGATGCTAGTGGAATTGGATTAGAGGTGTGTTATTACAAGATGGAAAACATGTTGCATACTTTTCTGAAAAATTGAGGGCCTAGTCTGAACTATTCTACTTATGACAAAGAATTATATGCTCTTGTTCGGACTTTAGAGACATGGCAACATTATTTATGGCCCAAAGAATTTTTTATACATTCTGATCATGAATCTTTGAAACATATTAAAAGTCAAGCTAAACTGAATCGAGACATGCTAAATGGGTTGAATTCATTGAGACTTTCCTTATGTCATTAAACACAAGAAGGGTAAAGAAAATGTTATTGCTGATGCTTTGTCTCGTCGCTATACTATGCTTTCACAACTTGACTTCAAAATATTTGGTTTAGAGACCATCAAAGATCAATATGTGCATGATGCTGATTTTAAAGATGTAATGCAGAATTGTAAAGAAGGAAGAACATGGAACAAGTTCGTTATTAATGATGGTTTTGTGTTCCGTGCTAACAAGCTATGCATTCCTGCTAGCTCGCTTGTCTTTTGTTGTTGCAGAGGCGCATGGAGGAGGATTAATGGGACACTTTGGCGTGAAGAAGACGGAGGATATACTTGCTACACATTTCTTTTGGCCAAAGATGAGACAGGATGTTGAGCGCTTTGTTGCTCGCTGCACTACATGTCAAAAAGCTAAGTCACGACTCAATCCTCATGGTTTATATATGCCTTTGCTGCACTTAGTGTTCCTTGGGAGGATATATCTATGGACTTTGTTTTAGGTTTACCTCGAACAAAGAAGGGAGGATAGCATATTTGTTGTCGTGGATAGATTCTAAAATGGCACACTTTATACCATGTCATAAAAGCGATGATGCCGTTAATGTTGCTGATTTGTTCTTTCGTGAAATTATTCGCTTGCATGGTGTGCCAAATACTATTGTTTCATATCGTGATACTAAATTTCTTAGCCACTTTTGGAGATGTTTATGGGCTAAGTTGGGGACTAAACTGCTTTTAGTACTACTTGTCACCCCAAACCGATGGACAAACCAAGTAGTCAATAGAACATTGTCTACTATGCTTAGGGCTGTTTTGAAGAATAATAAGAAAATGTGGGAAGAATGCTTGCCTCATATTGAATTTGCTTATAATCGCTCATTGATTCTACTACTAAGATGTGCCCTTTGAAATTGTGTATGGCTTCCTACCTCGTGCACCTATTGATTTGTTGCCTCTTCCATCTTCTGAGAAGGTTAATTTTGATGCTAAAGAACGTGCTGAATTGATTTTAAAAATGCATGAGTTAACTAAGGAAAACATTGAGCGTGTGAATGCTAAATATAAACTTGTCGGAGATAAGGGTAGAAAACATGTTGTCTTTGCACCGGAGATCTTGTTTGGTTACATTTATGTAAGGATAGTGATGCGGAGCATCCTCACTCATCCCCACGGACGCGTTTTACATCTCCCTCAACACCACCGAGACCCATGACAAGAGCCCGAGCTAAGGCTATTGAAGATAAGGTGAACTCGCCTCTCCCAACTTCCTATTTCTACCATGAGACATGGCTACTACCTCATTCGTAAACTCTATGTGTAATCGTACATGGAGGTGAGCCAAGGATCTACGACTTGCAGGAGCCAAGACGGCGAGGACCCCAAGTATGTCAAGAGGAAGAAGAGATGCGGCCGGTTACAGACACGGACGTCCGACCCTCTTCCGACATCCGACGCCCGGACGTCCGAACTTCACACCGAATTGAAATCTACGGACGACCGAGCTGGCTCGGACGTCCGGACGACAAGCACCCGAAATAAACTACGGACGACCGACAGCTCCGGACGTCCGGACCCACCGAAGCCCCGGACAACCGAATTCCGCTATGGACGATCGACACACCTTCAGCAGAGAAGAATCGACGGACGTCTGAACGCTGGCCTTTGACGACCGGACCTTCCCGAGCCTCCGGACGTCCGACGCCGACGATGGGTCGGAGCCCATGTACCCCTTCGCTTTGACTTCCATTTGCACTAAGACTATAATAGGACCTTCATCTCCTAGTTGTTAGATTGATTAGCTCATATTATTTTTGCTCATTTGGCTACTTTTCTTCATCAGATCTTACGAGAGATCTTTCAGCGATTCAAGACCCTTCTAGGGTGGACCCCATCAAGACCTCCTCTCGAGAAGAACGCTCACTGTGTATCCTTTCCTTTGTTGATCTTGAACCTTGTGCCACTCTATGCTCGATAATCTAGCACTTGTGTGATTGATTTCTTGCCTGCTGAGTGCATTCTCTCTCGTTTTCCCTTGTTTTCCTTCAGAAGCCTCGGCTGTTTATAGTTTTTCAGATTTTCAACGTGAAAGATCGTTTCATAGGGTTCCGCCTACATCATCTTGGTATCAGAGTGATATAGGGCGAACCCTATGTGGACGATCTTTCACGCTTGGAGAGAATCCTACGAGGAACACGAAGAACGAGCAGTAAAATACGGGAAAACGAGGGAGAAGTCACTCAACCGACAAGAAACCAATCACACAAGTGCTAGATTATTGAATGCATAGAGTGACACAAGATCCGAGATCAACAAAGGAAAGATACAGGGTAGCCGCTTTTCTCCTAGAGGAGGTCTTGATGGGTCCATCCTAGGAGGGGTCTTGAATCCGCTTGGGGGATCTTTCTCCGAGAGGTCCTGATCTCAAAAGGAGAAGTAGCCAAGTGGATGAGCAAAGGCTCACACCAAATATGAGCAAATCCAAAGCTACCCTAACTAGGAGGAGGTGGAGGAGTATATAGTCATGGGCCACGAAGAAGTAAGTGAAGGGGTACATGGGCTGCGGCCCAACACACTGCAGGCGCAGACAAAGGCCGGACGTCCGGAGGGTTCCGGCCGTCCGAGGTTTTGGAAGGTCCGGACGTCTGTGCTCTTCTGACGTCCGTGAGATTCGCCTCGGCATGCTTCTTGGCCGGACGTCTGAGGGGCTCTGGCCGCCCGGAGGCTCATGGGGTCCTGGACGTCCCGTGATCTTCGGATGTCCGTGAGATTTGGTTCGGTGAGTCGCTGGCACGGACGTCCGGAGGGGGCCGGTCCGTCCGGAGCCTGGGAGTCGCTTGACGTCCGGTCCTGGTTTGACGTCTGCCGCCGTAGCTTTCGCCAGCCTCTCTTGGTCCTTGTACTTTGTGTCCTCGCCGCCTTGTCCATGGTCTTCCTCCTTGTTCCTGGTCATGCATAGCACATATATTTGAGGTAGTAACCATGTCTCACATGTGGAAGTGAAGGTTCGGAGAGGAGCGAGTTCACCTTGTGTCCAATGGCGCTTGTTCGAGGTCTCGCCATATGTCCACTGGGCTTGAGAGTAGTCTGAGTGTACATGGTGATGAATATGGATGCTCCGCATCATCTCCCTCCCTTGGGAAAGATCCGACCTCGGTCGTGATCCTCATCACCATGGAAACGGTTGTCATAGACGGACTTGTAGTTGGACGGTTGAAGACATGGCGAATCCAAGTAGTCCAAGGTGTCACCGAGTGATAGACATGCAAAAAGAGCAAACACAAGAAACACTCGGAAATACAATGGTTAGCGCACACAAAGTGTCCATCATGTAAGAATGAGTCCGCGGCAAGATTGGTTGTGACAAAGCGCATGAAGCTTATCAAGATGATCTCTAATGAGATGCAAAGCATTCATGGAACAAATGCAATCATTGTGCACACAATTGTGTTATGAGTATGAGCAATGCAACCACGGTGCAAAATGATGTCATAGTGAGACGGTTTATCAATAGCATGAATATGGCAATGGATGCTCAACATGATTATGTTATCATGCAATTGATGATAGGCAATGTGATCATTATGTATGAAGATGCTATCAAGAAAGATCACAACAAATTTGCTAAGAGAATGCACAAGTTCATATATCATGGATGACATGGGTAGAGGTGCAACAAGACAATCATAATGTGTCAATCCAAGCATAGGTGCAAATTTGGTGAGAATGATATGTACATCGAGCATGACATGTATGAGCACAATCAACAAGTATGGAGATGGTGGTGTACCAATGCTCGATGTCGTGGTATGAGTGGAATTCCAAAGATGCATCCAATAAGTGCGAAGCGCCTCAATGTGAAGGTCCAAAGAGCTAATCTCCAATGTTGCTCCTCCATCCAATGGATGTAACATGTAGGCAACAAGAAAGAAACAACACGAAAGAGTGACATCTCTCGTTTGCCTCACACCTACACAAGTAAAGCTTATGGAGGAGCTCGGTGAGGATAGTGCACAAAATTTAATGCAAATGTTAGCAAGAGTCAATAATATTGAAAGAGATTCACAAATTCGCAAGGAAACAAATGGACCAATAGCAATAGTGAGGCAATAACGGAAAGCACACACACGGATAGATAAATGGCTGCGGCAACCAAGGAATGAGCTCAAATGTGGAATCCACCAAAACGCCGTGGTTGCACAACTCAAGACGCTAGCATCGATTGCTCAATAGGCGGATACGCATACACTTGTGCACAACCTATAAGATGCAAAATGGATAACCATCCCAAGTATGCGTATGTATGGTTCCTGTTTCTCAAGATGATCCAAGATGATCGATATGACAATCTTATATGCAATGAGTAGATGTTATGGCACTTAAGCTTACAGTTTTGCTCTCTCTTTTCTTTTGCTTAAAAAGCTTATTCTCTTTTTTTTTCTATATTACTTTTGCACAATGCACAAAACCAAGATAGCAATTGTGTATATGAACAAACTTGAGACACAATGGATGATATGATACCAATATGATATGGTATGGTATGTATGGAATGATAGAGTGGTGCAACCTGGCTGTTTCATGAGATGGTGGCTATCGCTTTCGTGGAGTCAATTTGACGATCCGACCACGATCGTGGTGGAGACGTCACGCTTAGCAATCGCTAAACCAACTTCCGAGGTTATTGACCACGGAAAGCACGATCAACTCCGACCACGAGGGCCTGCTTCGAGCAAACGAAGAACAAGCAAGAAACCGAGATTGCAATCTGGATATTATGAATATAAGATGAAAGCTTTATTGATCAAGGTGGGGTTCTGGATTTTGTCCGTCGTTGAACACAAACGAAGCACGGGTTGCATATATTAACTTTTAATCTAAACAAAACCTAAGGTCTAAACGGTGCCCTAAGGGTCTGATATATGGAGGAAGAGGGGGGAATCGTGGTCTTGGTGGAGGGGTCCAAATCAACCCTAACTCTTGTTTCCCCACATACGGACTCAAAAACAGCCTATACTTAAGTATTTCTGAAATTACATGGGCCTGGCTCAATAATAAGGTGACGAAGACCTAGAATAGCCTCTGGACGACATTTATGAAGTAGCATCTGTATATTTGTCCAAGGCTCATGCACCCATTATGGTGGCTTCAAAGTCCTGAAATCATCACTTGTAACTCCGTTTGTTCCTCATGGCATTATCTCCATGCTTGTTCTTGCTCCAATGTCCATCCTTCTCCAAGTTAGGGCCTTCATTTGTAAGCAAAACAAATGTATCCAATTTAGGCAGATCATATTCTCATGAACATTAGAATCATTACCAAGAAACGAAAGTACCTGATAATTTAATTGGCGATGCTGAGCTCTAGTAATTGGTCCAAGATATGTAAAAGAGGGGCTGGGTGTAACAATGGTATTGATGTCCTCATCATCCTCCCTTCTTGAAATGAAGTCGCCTCGACGGAAGCTCATATTCCTCACCCAAATAAGGCTTCAAATCTGCAATGTTAAAAGTGGACTAACCCCAAAATCTGCAGTGCAGCTCAAGTTTATATGCATTATCATTTATTTTCTAACACCTTAAATGGACCATCAGACGCGGGTATTAGCTTTGATTTATGAAATTAGGAAACCTATCCTCACGAAATGTAACCAAACAAGATCTCCAGGTGCAAAGACAACATGTTTTCTACCCTTATCTCCAGCAAGTTTATATTTAGCATTCATACGCTAATGTTTTCCTTAGTTATCTCATGCATTTTAAAATCAATTCAGCACGTTTTTAGCATCAAAATTAACCTTCTCCAAGATGGAAGAGGCAACAAATCAATAGGTGCACGAGGGGAAGCCATACACAATTTCAAAAGGGCACATCTTAGTAGTAGAATGCAATGAACGATTATAAGCAAATTCAATATGAGGCAAGCATTCTTCCACATTTTCTTATTATTCTTCAAAACAGCCCTAAGCATAGTAGACAATGTTCTATTGACTACTTCAGTTTGTCCATCGTTTAGTGACAAGTAGTACTAAAAAGCAGTTTAGTCCCCAACTTAGCCCATAAACATTCCAAAAGTGGCTAAGAAATTTAGTATCACGATCTGAAACAATAGTATTTGGCACACCATGCAAGCTTAATATTTCACTAAAGAACAAATCAAACATTAACAAAGATCATCGCTTATGACATGGTATAAAGTGTGCCATTTTCAGAATCTATCCACGACAACAAATATGCTATCCTCCCTTCTTTGTTCGAGGTAAACCTAAAACAAAGTCCATAGATATATCCTCCCAAGGAACACTAGGCATGTGCAAAGGCATATATAAACCATGAGGATTGAGTCGTGACTTAGCTTTTTGACATAAAAGGCGAGCAACAAACGCCAACATCCCGTCCTCATCTTTGGCCAAAAGAAATGTAGCAAGTATATCCTCCGCCTTCTCGACGCCAAAGTGTCCCATTAATCCTCCTCCATGCGCCTCGCAACAACAAAAGACTAATGAGCTAGCAGGAATGCATAGCTTGTTAGCACGGAACACAAAACCATCATTAATAACGAACTTGTTCCATGTTCTTCCTCTTACAATTCTGCATTACATCTTTAAAATCAGCATCATGCACATATTGATCTTTGATGGTCTCCAAACCAAATATTTTGAAGTCAAGTTGTGAAAGCATAGTATATCGACGAGACAAAGCATCAGCAATAACATTTTCTTTACCCTTCTTGTGTTTAATGACATGGGAAAGTCTCAATGAATTCAACCCATTTAGCATGTCTACGATTCAGTTTAGCTTGACTTTAATATGTTTCAAAGATTCATGATCGAATGTATAACAAATTCTTTGGGCCATAAATAATGTTGCCATGTCTCTAAAGTCCTAACAAGAGCATATAATTCTTTGTCATAAGTAGAATAGTTCAGACTAGGCCCACTCAATTTTCGTAAAAGTATGCAACAGGTTTGCCATCTTGTAATAACACACCTCCTAATCCAATTCCACTAGCATCACATTCAAGCTCAAAAGTCTTATTAAAGTCGAAGTTGGAGTAAAGGAGCATGTGTCAACTTATCTTTCAATACCGTGAAGGCTTCTTCCCGTATGTACCCCAAACAAAAGGCATCCTTCTTTGTAAGCTCATTGAGAGGTGCAGCAATGGTGCAAAGTCTCACAAAACGCCTATAGAAACCAGCGAGTCCAAGAAAACTCACTTGTGACCGCTTGGCTGCGCCAACTCTCAATAGCTTCAATCTTGGCTTTATCAACTTCAACCGTGGAGTAACAACATAGCCAAGAAAAGATACTCGGTCGGCAAAAGGTGCACTTCCAAGGTTACCAAACAAACGCGCATCACGAGAGCATTAAAAACAGCACGAATGTTCCAAATGTTCTTCCAAAGATTTGCTATAAATCCATATATCATCAAAGTAAACTACCACAAATCGTCCAATGAAAGCACGAAACTTCGCTCATTAATCTCATGAAAGTACTAGGTGCATTAGTTAACCCAAAAGGCATGACTAACCACTCATATAATCCAAACTTAGTTTTAAATGCTGTTTCCATTCATCTCCAATTTCATACGAATTTGATGGTATCCACTACGCAAATCAACTTTGGAGAATATTGTAGAGCCACAATTCATCAAGCATATCATCTAGCCTAGAATAGGATGACGATAACTAATAGTAATATTATTAATGCCTTCACAATCAACACACATACGCCGACGCATCATCCTTTTTAGGCACTAGTATAATAGGAACAGACAAGGACTAAGAGATTCACAGATATAACCTTTGTCGAAAGTCCTGCATTTGACGATAATCTCCTTCGCCTCTCGGATTGGTACTAGAGGAAATGCGTACAGTAGCATGCACCGGAATTAAGTCAATTTGATGCTCAATCCTCGAATAGGTGGTAATCCTGTGGCACGCCTTGTGGGAAGACATCAACCTCGCAAAATGTTAGTGACAAAGTAGGGCAAAGAGGAAGGCAGCCTCTAATGAAAATAATGCCTCTTTGCACACAAAAGCATAGCAAACAGATTTGCTAGAATCTAGCTCATCAATATCAGATTTGTGGCAAATAAACATGCACTTTTCAGTTTAATTTCAGAAGCAACATTAGATGGTTTATTATTAGGCTTCATTTGTTGCTCAAATTTTTGCCACAATCTGATTTTCACTCTTATTTTTCTCCTGCTTTTATTAGCTCTATTAATATCATCTTTCAAAATGGAATCAGAGTCATAGGAAGCAAAGTAATATTTTATCCTTGTGAACAAGAGTATACCGATTGTTTCTACCATGGTATGAATTTTTATCAAATTGCCATGGTGTAGAATTTTATCAAATTGCCATGGTCTACCAATAAGGAACATGTTATAGGTACCACATCACAATCAACATAATCAGATATGTAGAGATACTAAATGCACCTAACAAGACGTGTTACCTTAACCTTCGCGTTGTTGAACCATTGGATGTAGTAAGGATGTGGATGTGGTCTTGTGGTGAGAGAAAGCTTCCACCATATCCATGCTAGCCAAGTTGTTGCAGCTCCTCCATCTATGATGACGCTAGAACGCTCCTTCACAACTCCTTTGTATGGAAAAGTTATGCTCTGATTTTGCTCAGCTTGTGTAACCTCACACTCAAAACACGTTGAGCAACAAAACATTCACTGCCAAGATCTTCAAGAGCCATGTATTATGCCTCAAGATCGTAATCATCTCCACCGTGTTCTTCATGTAATAAGAGCCAAAGTCTCTTCATCATAGTCACTAGCGACCATACCCACCATCCTCAGTAGCAATCATCACACTGAGATTGGCATTCTCTCAAAAATGTCCTCTTCCCTTAAACGACGACAAATAATATCACTTGTGTGCCTGCTGACGCCATGGAAGAAGAAGAGCCTGTGTAGGCCCGCAGTGTGCTCTGGCGATAGTGGTGGTTGTGCTCGCTTCTTGTATCACATGTTGGAGTGGCGCCACTTGGTGCCTGTAGTAGAACGGTGGAAGTAGATGATGCACGGTGTCCATGATGAAGGTCGATTGCGTAAAAGTTAGTCCGCCGCCAACGTCACGATCTCCTGACTTCGTCTTTACAAGCAAGATGGAATAATCGAGTGATATTATTATAATCCTTGTAGTCTAGAATGGTCTGAATCTCTATTTAATCCACCCGTAAAACGCAAGCATAGCTTCATTCTCCTCAACAATACCACATCTAATCAAGCCGCTTTGTAATTCCGATAATATTCTTTCACCGAATTTTTCCTTGTTTAAGCGCTGCAATTTTGAAGTAATTCACGCTGATAATATGGTGGAACCCAACTAGTACGCATAGCAGTTTTCAAAGCAGCCCAAGTAGTGGAACAGATATAATCTACAATTCGCACCACCAAACACATGCAAAGCTAGTGAAAGCACAAACAACAGCAGGAACACGCCTCTCCTCGTGATATTGTAAACATGTAAATCTGTTCAGTTTCTAATTCCCAAGTAAGATATATATCGGAACATATCTACCCTCAAATGGTGGAATATTCAATTTCAGTTTAGGGAGATGGTCATGATCTCGCACTAAAGGGAGCCCTAACATTGCCATTATTTGCATGTGGACGACCTGGTGGTTGTGCCGGTGGTTGCACGTAGTTCGATGTTGATCAACCTCATCCTCGTAAGCTCACATACATCATCCTCCCCGCCGCACAGCAGGAGCCACAGTATATCAACAAAGACCAAAGAGCTTGGCCAAATAAGAGGGACACGGAAGCTCGGCGGAGGGCTGTTTCACATGGAGGTCCGTGTTGTTGTAGTAGAGGTGCGTAGGTGCAGCCTGGTGGTGGTGGTGGTAGACGCGAGCAATTCATTAAACTTATATCGAGCTTGTTTAACGCCTTCTCAATGCCATCTATCTTTCCATGGCCTCTTCAAATCTATTTAGCACATCGCCCACCGCCCACTCATCATTTGTTGAAACTTATCATGTAGCGCTTTGTTTGTCATGTTCTCCCGGCCAGTCTCGTCTTGCAGATCCTGCCATGGTTAGCAAGAATAAACACACAAGAATATGATTCGGACTGATCTAGGAAGTGGTGGTGGTGGTGGTGACAACCACAAACCACAAGCAAATCTCAAATTCTACCGCTTCTACCAAGAAGAAAGAAGGGATCTCCAACCGATGTAGTCAAAACTCTCAAAGCTTGGATAGAGCGATTCAGGAGAGTCAACCACGATGTAGATGTATGTGGAGCTGAAGGCTTATAATATGGTAGCAAAAGGTCAAGAATAATCAATTCAGATGCAAAGTTGAATAAACGCCAACGACGGATCGGTGCCGGTCCTAGGCTAGACCTGCTAGAGACGCGAGCCTAGAACACTAACAAAATCACGCGGCCGCACGGAAACAACGGAAAAGCACACTGGAATTTTTTTTTTTTTTTTTTGCGCTTTTTTTTTTTTTTTGCGCCGTTTTTTTTTTTTTTTTTTATGAAAAATCACTATAATGGTTAGTGTCTCAAACTCTTCCCGTGTCAACCGACAGATGGGCAATAAATTTTTTCGATAAATTTTTTTTTTTACCGACCCAAAACCGGAAACGGTCAAAAAACTTATAACGGCGATCGCCCTAATCCACTTAGAAACACCTAAAATAGGATAGCCAAATTTTTTCGACAAGTACGCTTGGAAATTTTAATGCGAGGGTGGTTTCCTAATTTTTTTTTTTTTTTTTTCCAAACCTACCCTAAAGGAAACACGAATCTAAAACTAGATGGATCCTAAAAACCCTAATATGAAAACCTTGATTGTGGTGGATATATGGTGGTGGTATGGCAATGGTGGTATATGGTGGTATATGGAGATGATTGGTGGTGGTATATGGATACGATTCGTAGCTGTATGAAAAGCAATGGTGGTAGATGGCAAGGCATATGATGATGAAAGGCAATAAAGCGTGACAACTTATGACCGTAACTCAAACTCTAAAAGACTAGACTTAAGACCAAGAACTTGACATTTGACGATGCAACCGAATTCAACAAAGCAAAACCCTAAAAGATTATGCAAAGGCTCTTTATTGGTTCGGATATGATGAACTAACCCTAATTTTTTTTGTGGCTTTTTCAGGACAATAGGTATGAAGAATGATCTTGATCTAAATTACGAAATCGGAAAATCTCACCGAGCAACCCGGAAATCTGATACCACTTGATAGAGGCAAAGTCCTGATGTTTCATGAGATGGTGGCTATCGCTTCGTGGGAGTCGACTTTGACGATCCGATCACGATCAGTGAGACGTCAGCGCTTAGCAATCGCTAAACCAACTTCCGAGGTTATTGACCACGCCGAGCACGATCAACTCGACCACGAGGGTCGCTTCTCATGAGCAAACGAAGAACAAGCAAGAAATCGAGATTGCAATCGATATTATATAAGATGAAAGCTTTATTGATCAAGGTGGGGTTCAGGACGCCTTTGTCCGGTCAAGAACACAAACGGCACGCGAAGTTGCAGCTATGGCTAACTTTAATCTAAACAAACCCAAGGTCTAAACGGTGCCCTAAGGGCTGTATATAGGAGGAAGAGGGGAATTTCGGTCTTGGTGGAGGGGTCCAAATCAACCCTAACTCTTGTTTCCCCACACATACGACTCAAAACAGCCTATACTTAAGTATTTTCGAAATTACATATTCGCTCAATAATAAGGTGACGCAGACCCAGAATAGCTCTCGACTACATTTATGAAGTAGCATCTTGTATTTCGTCCAAGGCTTCATGCACCCATTATGGTGGCTTCAAAGTCCTGAAATCATCACTTGTAACTCCGTTTGTTCCCCTTGCATGGCATTATCTCCATGCTTGTTCTTGCTCCAATGTCCATCCTTCTCCAAGCTAGGGCCTCATTTGTAAGCAAAACAAATGTATCCAATTTAGGCAAGATCATATTCTCATGAACATTAGAATCATTACCAAGAAACAAAGTACCGATAATTTAATTTGGCAAGCATGAGTTAGTAATTGGTCCAAAGATATGTAGCAAGAGGGGTCATGGGTGTAATAATGGTATTGATGTCCTCATCATGAAGGTATGATCACTATGTGCACAAGTAACGTTGTTTGCATCAAATGGTTAGTCTGAAAGTAAGTAACTCAAAGTATTAGGTTAACAATGTAACAAAGGGAATACAATGGAGGGTACCAAGGATACCAAGATGATATGGAGAAAGTATCGTCTGCCATAATGAGGAAGTGTTTTGATGTAGATACTAAGATGATGGAGACTCGTCCCTAAGAAATAAACACCTGGAAACCAAAACCGCTGAACTCAAAATCTCAAATGGTGGTAGCGGGAATGCGTGGTGGTTTGCACTTGGCAATGCGAAGGGAATGATGGCCATAATATTTGTCGGAGTTGAAGCATCATTCCTATAGTTAAACACCTTAGGGAGACACAACTCAAACAAACAAAATTGGTTAAGTTGGCTATTAAGTCTATGGTGGGCAAGCCTATGCGAATGACTAAAAAGTGGTGGTGGTTGATGAAGATGCAACCGCCCTAAGTAGCCTAAACACCTTAGAGACTCCAGACAACTCAAACAACCTCAAATGCAAGGAACAAAATTGGTTAGGGTTGCTGGGGGAAGACTAAGTAGGGAGAAGCCAGATGATGGTGGAAGCCCTAGGCAAGATGCCAAAGTTCCAAAAAATTTGATGGAGTCAATGGTGGTGGTAGTATTTTATGGAAAGGGGATGTCAATAGCTTCAAACGAGCTAAAGAACGCCAAAATCGGACTGGATGAATTAGTTATGGACAAAAATAAAATCAGCCTAAATTCGAAATCATAGCGCCTGACGTCCCGAAATGGTCGGACATCCGTAAATTCAGTTCGGGTTAGTTCCGCCGTCCGGAAAGGTCGGACGTCCGGCCGTTTTAGTCTTGGACGTCCGTGAAATCCAGTTTGGGCCGTCCCAAGGGTCGGGGTCAACTCCGAAATTGAGATCCGGACGCGATTTTGGGGCGAAATTATGATTTCGAGTCAAATTACGGATTTTGTGGATGAGACGGAAACTTGGGGAAATGCAGATCCACTGAAACCAAGCAACCATGGATCAAAATCAACAAAACATCATCAAAACTAACAAAATCACAAAAAAATTGGGGTTTTGGTGGGGATTTTCGGATTTAGACTAAATCAACAAAATCAAGCTAGAAAAGAGGGTAGGGCTCCAAAAACATGATCAACCTAAGCCTGATCCATAGATGATATAGGCGGAACCCATGGACGATCTTTCACGCTTGAGAATCTCACGAGGAACAAGAACTAGCCGAAACATGGAAAACGAGGGAGAAGTCACTCAACCGACAAGAAACCAATCACACAAGTGCTAGATTATTGAATGCATAGAGTGACACAAGATCCGGATCAACAAAGGAAAGATACAGGGTAGCCGCTCTTCTCCGAGAGGAGGTCTTGATGGGTCCACCCTAGGAGGGGTCTTGAATCATTGGGGATCTTCCAGAGGTCCCGATCTCAAAAAGGAGAAGTAGCCAAGTGGATGAGCAAAGGCTCTCACAATCAAATATGAGCAAATCCAAAGCTACCTAACTAGGAGGAGGAGGAGATATAGTCATGGGCCACGAAGAAGTAAGGAGGGAGGGTTGCGGCTCAACACACCGTGCAAGCAGATAGGGCGCCGACGTCCTGAGGGTTCCGGCCGTCCGGAGGCTCCTGGAAGGTCCCGGACGTCTGGTGCTCTTCTTGACCGTAGATTCGGCTCTGCATGCTTCCCATGATCGTCTGAGGGGCTCGGTCAGTCTCGGAGGTTCATGGGGTCCTTGGACGTCCGGTGATCTTCTATTAGATTTGTTCGCAGGAAGCTGCACTACGCCCTGAGGGGCCTCTGTCCGAGTCTGGAGTCGCTTGACGTCTCGGCCCTGTTTGGACGTCCTCCGCGTAGTTTTTGGCCAGCTTCCTCTCTTGGTCCTTGTACCTTTGTGTCCTCGCTGTCTTGTCCATGTCTTCTCCTTGTTCCTGGGTCATGCATAGCACATATTTGAGGTAGTAACCATGTCTCACATGTGGAAGTGAAGGTTCTGGGAGAGGAGCGAGTTCACTCAGGTCCAATGGCGCTTGTTCGAGGTTCCGCCACATGTCCACTGGGCTTGAGAGTAGCCTGAGTGCACAGATGAATATGGATGCCTCGATCATGTAGCCATGCTGATCACGCTGGAGCCCCTACCCTCTTTTTCTTGCTTGATTTTGTTGTGTTCTTGCCTAAATCCGAAAATCCCCACCAAAATAGCCCCAAATTTTTTTTGTGATTTGTTTGAGAGAGATTTTGTTGATTTGGTCCATGGATTTGTGTTGTCGCAGATCCAAATTTTCCCACCCTCCCACCCTTTTCCATCCACCAAACCCCTCGATTAATTCCTCAATCATCTTCTTCCCGAATTTAGCAGCTCTTCTTTCCGAACCCGAAGCTTCATTAGCTCCTGGACATCCGAAAAGGCCGACGTCTGATAGTCCTGACGATCAGAATTAATATTTTTGACGTCTCAGAAACCCCGACCAAACTGAATTCTTCATTTGCATAATTCACCACCTCCCCACATTTCACCACATCTTCCAAAACCCTATACATACATCTTCCACGATAATCTGATGACTATTTTGGCACATTTTGGTCTTGAGATTTTGAGGGTGGTTTCGATCCTTTGTGTTTCGCTATCTAGGTGGTTCGACTTCATCATCACCACGACTCAACTTCGCAAAAGGGTCTCATCACCAAGGACCAGAATCTCGATTTACATCTTTGTCATACCTTTGCAATTGCATTGATAACCCACATTGCCTCATTTTATGCTGTTTCATCGAGACCAGCTATTGAGTATAAGTAATCAAG
The DNA here is from genome assembly GCA_021605205.1 of Aegilops longissima. Lineage (NCBI taxonomy): Eukaryota > Viridiplantae > Streptophyta > Magnoliopsida > Poales > Poaceae > Aegilops > Aegilops longissima. Next base: position 31,148 of record JAHIAM010005800.1, on the reverse strand, counting down.
ACTTGTGCAATATTAGTGATCATACTCATAGCATACATACCATACCAAAGTGGTGCATATTCAGCATCAACTTCGTGTCACAAAGTTGTCATAGCATACACAATTGCTATCTTGTTCGTGAAGTTTTGCATGAGAAAAGAGCCAAAAGAGAAAGAGCCAATCGCTTTTAAGCAGAGAAAGAAGCAAAGAGCTTATGAGCAAGAACCATAGCATCATAAAACATTAAGATTGTCATACTGATCATCTTGATCACCACATCGAACACACCATACATATAGCATACTTGGGATAGAAGTCGTGTATTTTTGCTTAGTGGTTGTAAGTTCGTATCCGCCATTGTAATCGTATACGCTCTCTCTAGTGTTGTGCAACAAGAGCATCTTGGTGAATTCCACATTTTACTCATCCTTGGTTGCATAACCCCATATTATCTATTTATGCTGCAGTGTTTCCGGTACCATATCTTGCTACTGGTCTACTTGTTGCATTTGCAAATGTGAATCATTTCCAACTTTATTGAGTCTCACTTACAATTGCATCAAATTTTGTGCCACCATCCCAACCGGAGCTCCACCATAAGCTTTTATTTGTGTAGGTGTGAGAACCGACAAGAATCGTGTACCAAGAGTGCTATTTCATTGTCCATTTGAGTGAACTTGATTCATTTTCAACATCGGTCAAAGGTACATTGGTATAAGTTCTTTTCCGCTCTACCACTCACATTTTGCTTGGAATGATGGATAGGCAGTTCTTCTACCAACCCACCTCATCGAAAGAAGACGACTCCATACGTTTCATACACGTCACCAAGAGCTACCTCTTTTGCGCACAGCGTTGCACCAAGAACAACAAGCAATGAGCGACCGTGATCGACAACCCAGCTACCGATTTATGACTCTCCGAGCAACGACAAGGGACTACTGGACAACAAGTCAGGCTCACAAGCAAGAGAATGATGCAAGAATGGACGAGATCCGCGCTGATGAGAAACCGACATCTGACCAACTTTCATCAAGACGGAGCAGCTCGAAGTCGACATCTCATTTACACCTTCCACGACTCTCAGTACACTACTTCAACACTCTTCGCAGCATCAGCCCAAGACCGGCTATGCATCTCGCAACCCGCTACATGACAAGCATCACAAGAACAAGTTGATGATCAAGTTCCTCGTCCTCAATCAAACCAAGAGGCTTTTGCTCAAGCTCAAGAACGGCTAAACGCTCGTCGCCAACAAGAGGAAGAACGAGCACGCCTTCACCAAGACTAACAAGATTTAAGGCTCAACGTTTCAACAACAACAACGAGCGCTAAGCTCGAAGGCAACGTGCTCCTTCAAGAATCGTAGAGCCTTCGCCAACGCTAATCGCGAACGGCGCAATCAAGAGGAAGCCCTTCGAGAAGAAATCCAAGAGAGAACTACCAACCTCATGTACAACGCCAAGTTCCTAGCTCCTCCACAAGCTGCCAAGCTCCACCTCAACCTCAAGTTCACAAGAGCAAGTTGATCATGGCTTCTCCGCCGCCAAGAGCAACATGAAGATTTAGTACAACCACTGCCAAGGACGCCATCATCAACATCGCCAACAACACAATGAAGAGCAAACGACAAGCTAAAATTCACCATGCCAAAGTTCAATGGAAGCAATGACCAAGACTACCTCTCATGGGCATTGAAGGTTGAAAAATCTTCCGGTTGCAATAACTACGATGAAGTCAAGAAAATCGCTATGGCATCACTTGAGTTCCAAGATTGTGCTCATATGGTGGAACAAATCATTGAGTTTAATTTGGAAGCAAGAGGTGAACTCAATCACCACTTGGGCTCAAATGAAGGATGTCAGCGCAGCACGCTTTGTGCCAACCTACTACAACCGCGACCTCTTCAAGAAACTCCAACTACTCAAGCAAGGAACAAAGAGTGTTGAAGAATACTACAAGGAAATGGAGATAGCCATGACCAGCCAATGTCAAGGAAGATGATTTGCAAACTATGGCACGCTTCTTTGAATGGACTCAATCATCCCATCAAGAAGATCGCCACTTCCAACCATACCATCCCTCATTGAGCTGCAGCATCAAGCTACAAAGGCGAACGCCAAGTGCTAGATGACTTCAAGTACATCAAGTACTCATCCAAGACCTACTGCTTCCCAACAACCAAGCTTCAACGACTCCTCCAACATCTACATCAACCAAGCTTTCTTCAAGTATTTACAAGTCAAGTTACAAGAAGACTCGACAGCTTAAGTCGCCCTCCCTACTACAAGTAACCTCAAGCCGCTGTTTCATCCTCTACTTCGATTGATGAGACCATCAAGACAAGCTCCTTCAAGCAGTTTCACCTATGCTGCCGAGGCCACAAGTCATACGAATGCACCAACAAGTTTAATTCATGATCCTCAACGACGATGGCAATATATGACTCCATGAGTGAAGAGGAGATGAAATCCTGAACAAGTGGCTCATGCAATCCGCAAGTAAATGAAGATGAAGATGATCAAGTCTTTGTGATGAGGATTCGAGCCCCGCCTCGTTGTTCCAAGGTCTTGACTCTTCAACATCAACAAGAAGAAGACCAATGCCACATCTTCCACACAAAAGCCGGGCATCAATGGACGGTCCATCAAGGTCATCATCGATGGAGGTAGTTGCCACAACTTGGCAAGTGAAGAACTATGCTCCAAGCTACAATTGGTCAAGAGGAAGCACCCAGACCTCACAAGGTTCAATGGCTATGGACTCCCAAGACTATACGAATCTGAAAGCATACGGTCCAAGTCTCCTTCAAAATTGGTGCTTTATTGAATGTGATGTGGTCCCAATGACGCTTGCCACCTACCTTAGGGCCCACTATGGCACCGACCGTGGTGTCATCCACAAGGGCGCAAATCAACTATAGCTTCAAGATGAAAGGGAAAGAATATGTAAGCATGCACCCATGTCTCCTACTCAAGTGATAATGCACAAGCAAGCCACACATCATAGACAAGAGTGAGAAAGTGAGCCACCCAATAAGTGAGTGAGAGCCACAAACCAAATTTGAGTGGACTTTTCATAGAGAGAAAAAACTCATCCATTTGCCACCAAAAGTGAGATGAGAGAAGTGTGTGAGAACCCATCGAGGATGCACTTTGTCCTTGTGTGCAAGGATGGAGAACCAAACTAACACCATTCATGAGCTACCTTTGTGTTTCGATCTCTTTGCGAATTTCAAGATGTTTTCCTCGATGAGCTACCTCTGGTCTACCTCCCTTCGAGGCATTGAGCATCGATCGACTCATCCCCGAGCGCCGCTACCAAACAAAGCTCCATACCGAAGTAATCCTAAGAAACCAAGGAGATTCAACGCAAGTACAACAACTAATCGACAATCTGCCTTGTAATGCGGAAAGCTAGCCCTTGTGATGAGGACATCAATACCATTGTTACACCCACAGCCCCCGCTACATACGGACCAATTACTAGAGCTCACGACGCCAATTGAATTATCGCAATTTCGCTTCTTGGTAATGATTCCAATGTTCATGGGTGGAGGGGTCCAAATCAACCCTAACTCTTGTTTCCCCACACATACGGACTCTAAAACAGCCTATACTTAAGTATTTCGAAATTACATGGGCTGGCCCAATAATAAGGTGACGAAGCACCTAGAATAGCCTATGGACGAATATTATGAAGTGGCATCTTGTATATTTCGTCCAAGGCCTCATGCACTCATTAGGGTGGCTTCAAAGTCCTGGAATCATCACTTGTAACTCCGTTTGTTCCCCTTATGCATGCCAACATCTCCATGCTTGAACTTGCTCCAAGGTTCATCTTTCTTGTCCATGGTAGGCCCTTCATTTGTAAGCAAAACAAATGTATCCAATTTAGGCAGCATCATATTCTCATGAACATTAGAATCGTTACCAAGAAACGAAAGTACCGATAATTCAATTGGCGTCTTGTGAGCTCTAGTAATTGGTCCAAGTATGTATAGCAGCGGGGGCTGTGGGTGTAACAATGGTATTGATGTCCTCATCACGAACACGTGGGAAGTAGGCGAAGATGTCAGACGTCCAAAGGCGAAGATGCCTTGAGAACACTTGGCGAAGATGCCAAGTGGTTGATGTAGCCGTAGCGCTTGCTGCGTGGTGGTGGTCGCCTCGCGGTCTTCTCTTGTGCTTATGAAGCTTGACTTGGCATGAAGTAGGGCTTGTTGGGACTCATGCATTTGCGCTTGTGGAGCATCTTCATGATGATGATGTCGATGCCATGCTTGAGCTCGTAGTAGAAGTCGTTCGTCGTCGTCGTGCACATGATGCTTGGAGGTGACTTGCCCTTCATGACGATGTTGATCACGAATGTGATGGTGGTCGCCATGTAGATGTGGGCGAGAGCGATTTGCGCTTGCATCGCTTGGGCGCTCCGAAGACTTGTGGCTTGAACGTCGCGGTCTTGAAGATGACGAAGGGGAAGAAGAGTTGATCAAGGCCCGAATCTCCATCCTTGCATCTTGCTCCTCTTTATATGCGGCAAGCTTCTTGTCGAAGTAGTCCCTTCTCCTTGCTTCGGAGTGATGAATGTCGATGGAGATGTTCTCGATGCGCTCTCGCAATCTTGATTGTGTGCCTTGCACTTGTCGTTGTAGATCAAAGAGAGACGCTTTGGTGATGTAGTTGTTCACGCCGTCGTTGTTGTCGAAGACCGGAGATGAAATGCCTTGCCTATCCATCACAAGACTCGAGCAAATATGAGTGGGAGAAAGAGAAGAACTTATACCAATGTACCTTGACCGATGTTGAAAATGAATCAAGTTCACTCAAATGCGGACAATGAAATAGCACTATTGGTACCAATCCTTGTCGGTTCTCACACCTACACAAGTAAAGCTTATGGAGGAGCTCGGTGAGGATAGTGGCACAAAAATTTAATGCAAAATGTTAGCAAGAGTCAATAATATTGAAAGAGATTCACAAATTCGCAAGTGAAACAAATGGACCAATAGCAATATGAGGCACACGGAAACACACACACGGATAGATAAATGGGCCCGTGCAACCAAGGAATGAGCTCAAAATGTGGAATCCACCAAAACGCTTCGTGTTGCACAACTCAAGAGAGACGCTTAGCACGATTGCTCAATAGGCGGATCGACACTTGTGCACAACCTATAAGATGCAAAATGGATAAACTATCCCAAGTATGCTATGTATGTATGGTTCCCTGTTTCTCAAGATGATCCAAGATGATCGGATATGACAATCTTATATGCAATGTGGTTATGATGCTATGGCACTTGCTTACAAGCTCTTTGCTCTCTCTTTTTCTTTGCTTAAAAGCTTATTCTCTCTTTTTTTTTTCTATGGCCACTTTGCACAATGCACAAACCAAGATAGCAATTGTGTATATGCGGGAACAAACTTGAGACACAATGGATGATATGATACCAATATGATATGGTATGGTATGTAATGGAATGATAGAGGCAAAGGTGTCCCGATGTTTCGATGAGATGGTGGCTATCGTTTCTGTGGGAGTCGACCTTGACGATCCGACTACGATCGTGTGAGACGTCGCGCCTTAGCAATCGCTAAACCAACTTCCGAGGGTTATTGACCACGCCGGAGCACGATCAACCTGACCACGAGGGCCTGTTTCCTGCGAGCAAACGAAGAACAAGCAAGAAACTGAGATTGCAATCTGGATATTGCGAATATAAGATGAAAGCTTTATTGATCAAGGTGGGGTTCTGTGACGCCTTTGTCTAGTCGTTGAACACAAACGAAGTACGCGAAGTTGCAGCTATGGCGAACTTTTAATCTAAACAAAACCCAAGGTCTAAACGGTGCCCTAAGGGCTGTATATATGGAGGAAGAGGGGAATTTCGTGGCCCTTGGTGGAGGGGTCCAAATCAACCCTAACTCTTGTTTCCCCACACATACGGACTCTAAAACAGCCTATACTTAAGTATTTCGAAATTACATGGGCCTGGCCCAATAATAAGGTGACGCAGCACCTAGAATAGCCTCGGACGACATTTATGAAGTAGCATCTTGTATATTTCGTCCAAGGCTTCATGCACCCATTATGGTGGCTTCAAAGTCCTGAAATCATCACTTGTAACTCCGTTTTGTTCCCCTTAGCATGGCATTATCTCCATGCTTGTTCTTGCTCCAATGTCCATCCTTCTCCAAGCTAGGGCCTTCATTTGTAAGCAAAACAAATGTATCCAATTTAGGCAGCATCATATTCTCATGAACATTAGAATCATTACCAAGAAACGAAAGTACCGATAATTTAATTGGCGTCTGAGCTCTAGTAATTGGTCCAAGATATGTAGCAAGAGGGGCTGTGGGTGTAACAATGGTATTGATGTCCTCATCATCCTCCCTTCTTGAAATGAAGTCGCCCTCGACGGAAGCTCATATTCCTCACCCAAATAAGGCTTCAAATCTGCAATGTTAAAAGTGGGACTAACCCCAAAATCTGCAGGCAGCTCAAGTTTATATGCATTATCATTTATTTTCTCTAACACCTTAAATGGACCATCAAGACGTGGCATTAGCTTTGATTTATGCAAATTAGGAAACCTATCCTCACGCAAATGTAACCAAACAAGATCTCCGGTGCAAAGACAACATGTTTTCTACCCTTATCTCCAAAGAAGTTTATATTTAGCATTCATACTCAATGTTTTCCTTAGTTATCTCATGCATTTTTAAAATCAATTCAGCACGTTCTTTAGCATCAAAATTAACCTTCTCCAAGATGGAAGAGGCAACAAATCAATAGGTGCACGAGGTAGGAAGCCATACACAATTTCAAAAGGGCACATCTTAGTAGTAGAATGCAATGAACGATTATAAGCAAATTCAATATGAGGCAAGCATTCTTCCCACATTTTCTTATTATTCTTCAAAACAGCCCTAAGCATAGTAGACAATGTTCTATTGACTACTTCAGTTTGTCCATCAGTTTGGGGGTGACAAGTAGTACTAAAAGCAGTTTAGTCCCCAACTTAGCCCATAAACATCTCCAAAAGTGGCTAAGAAATTTAGTATCACGATCTGAAACAATAGTATTTGGCACACCATGCAAGCGAATAATTTCACGAAAGAACAAATCAGCAACATTAACAAAGATCATCGCTTTTATGACATGGTATAAAGTGTGCCATTTTCGAGAATCTATCCACGACAACAAATATGCTATCCTCCCTTCTTTGTTCGAGGTAAACCTAAAACAAAGTCCATAGATATATCCTCCCAAGGAACACTAGGCACAGTGCAAAGGCATATATAAACCATGAGGATTGAGTCGTGACTTAGCTTTTTGACATGTAGTGCAGCGAGCAACAAAACGCTCAACATCCCGCCTCATCTTTGGCCAAAAGAAATGTGTAGCAAGTATATCCTCCGCCTTCTTGACGCCAAAGTGTCCCATTAATCCTCCTCCATGCGCCTCCTGCAACAACAAAAGACGAACAGAGCTAGCAGGAATGCATAGCTTGTTAGCACGAACACAAAACCATCATTAATAACGAACTTGTTCCATGTTCTTCCCTCTTTACAATTCTGCATTACATCTTTAAAATCAGCATCATGCACATATTGATCTTTGATGGTCTCCAAACCAAATATTTTGAAGTCAAGTTGTGAAAGCATAGTATATCGACGAGACAAAGCATCAGCAATAACATTTTCTTTACCCTTCTTGTGTTTAATGACATAAGGGAAAGTCTCAATGAATTCAACCCATTTAGCATGTCTACGATTCAGTTTAGCTTGACTTTTAATATGTTTCAAAGATTCATGATCGAATGTATAACAAATTCTTTGGGCCATAAATAATGTTGCCATGTCTCTAAAGTCCTAACAAGAGCATATAATTCTTTGTCATAAGTAGAATAGTTCAGACTAGGCCCACTCAATTTTTCGTAAAAGTATGCAACAGGTTTGCCATCTTGTAATAACACACCTCCTAATCCAATTCCACTAGCATCACATTCAAGCTCAAAAGTCTTATTAAAGTCGGAAGTTGGAGTAAAGGAGCATGTGTCAACTTATCTTTCAATACCGTGAAGGCTTCTTCCCGTATGTACCCCAAACAAAAGGCACATCCTTCTTTGTAAGCTCATTGAGAGGTGCAGCAATGGTGCTAAAGTCTCTCACAAAACGCCTATAGAAACCAGCGAGTCCAAGAAAACTCCTCACTTGTGTGACCGTTTTGGGCTGCGCCAACTCTCAATAGCTTCAATCTTGGCTTTATCAACTTCAATTCCTGTGGAGTAACAACATAGCCAAGAAAAGATACTCGGTCGGTGCAAAAGGTGCACTTCCCAAGGTTACCAAACAAACGTGCATCACGAGAGCATTAAAACAGCACGTAAATGTTCCAAATGTTCTTCCAAAGATTTGCTATAAATCAGTATATCATCAAAGTAAACTACCACAAATCGTCCAATGAAAGCACGAAAACTTCGCTCATTAATCTCATGAAAGTACTAGGTGCATTAGTTAACCCAAAAGGCATGACTAACCACTCATATAATCCAAACTTAGTTTTAAATGCTGTTTTCCATTCATCTCCCAATTTCATACGAATTTGATGGTATCCACTACGCAAATCAACTTTGGAGAATATTGTAGAGCCACTTAATTCATCAAGCATATCATCTAGCCTAGGAATAGGATGACGATAACGAATAGTAATATTATTAATGCCTCTACAATCAACACACATACGCCGACGCACCATCCTTTTAGGCACTAGTATAATAGGAACAGCACAAGGACTAAGAGATTCGCGATATAACCTTTGTCGAGCAGCTCCTGTACTTGACGATAATCTCCTTCGCCTCCTCCGGATTGGTACGGTATGGTGCGCGGTTGGTAGTAGCGATGCACCGGAATTAAGTCAATTTGATGCTCAATCCTCGAATAGGTGGTAATCCGGTGGCACGCCTTGTGGGAAGACATCAGCGAACTCCCTGCAAAATGTTAGTGACAGCGGGGGGCAAAGAGGAAGGCACGCCCTCGAATGAAAATAATGCCTCTTTGCACACAAAAGCATAGCAAACAGATTTGCTAGAATCTAGCTCATCAATATCAGATTTGGTGGCAAATAAACATGCACTTTTCAGTTTAATTTCGAAGCAACATTAGATGGTTTATTATTAGGCTTCATTTGTTGCTCAAATTCTTTTGCCACAATCTGATTTTCACTCTTATTTTTCTCCTGTTTTGCTTTATTAGCTCTATTAATATCATCTTTCAAAATGGAATCAGAGTCATAGGAAGCAAAGTAATATTTTTATCCTTGTGAACAAGAGTATACTGATTGTTTCTACCATGGTGTACAGAATTTTATCAAATTGCCATGGTGTACAAATTTTATCAAATTGCCATGGTCTACCAAGTAATAAGGAACATGCTTGCATAGGTACCACATCACAATCAACATAATCAGCATATGTAGAGATACTAAAATGCACACTAACAAGACGTGTTACCTTAACCTTGCCGCTGTTGTTGAACCATTGGATGTAGTAAGGATGTGGATGTGGTCTTGTGGTGAGAGAAAGCTTCTCCACCATATCCATGCTAGCCAAGTTGTTGCAGCTCCTCCATCTATGATGACGCTAATAGAACGTTCCTTCACAACTCCCTTTGTATGGAACAAGTTATGCCTCTGATTTTGCTCAGCTTGTGTAACCTGCACACTCAAAACACGTTGAGCAACTAAACATTCATACCTGTCGGCATCTTCACAGCCATGTATTGCGCCTCAAGATCGTAATCATCTCCACCGTGTTCTTCATGTGTAATAAGAGCCAAAGTCTCTTCATCATAGTCACTAGCGGACTCATACCCACCATCCTCGTGAGCAATCATCACACGCTGAGATTGGCATTCTCTCGAAAATGTCCTCTTCCCTTACAACGACGACAAATAATATCACTTGTGTGCCCTGTTGACGCCATGGAAGAAGAAGAGCTCTGTAGGCCCAGCAGTGTGCTCTTGGCGATAGTGGTGGTTGTGCTGCTTTCTTGTATCACGGTTGGAGGTGGCAGCCGACGGAGGTGCCGTGTAGTAGAACGTGTGGAAGTAGATGATGCACGTGGTGTCCATGATGAAGGTCGACCTGCGAGAAAAGTTAGTCCGCCAACGCTGTCGATCCTGCACTTCACGCTCAGCTTTACAAGCAAGATGGAATAATCGAGTGATATTATTATAATCCTTGTAGTCTAGAATGGTTTGAATCTCTCTATTTAATCCACCCAAAAACGTGCAAGCATAGCTTCATTCTCCTCAACAATACCACATCTAATCAAGCCGTTTGTAATTCCCGATAATATTCTTCACCGAATTTTTTCCTTGTCTTAAGCGCTGCAATTTTGAAGTAATTCACGTTGATAATATGGAGGAACCCAACGAGTACGCATAGCAGTTTTCAAAGCAGCCCAAGTAGCTGGAACAGGATATAATCTACAATGTTCGACCACCAAACACATGCAAAGCTAGTGAAAGCACAAACAAAGAGCAGGAACACGCCTCTCCTCGTGATATTGTAAACATGTAAATCGTTGTTCAGTTTCTAATTCCCAAGTAAGATATATATCAGAACATATCTACCCTCAAATGGTGGAATATTCAATTTCAGTTTAGGGAGATGGTCATGATCTCGCACTGAAAGGGAGCCCTAACATTGCCATTATTTGCATGTGGACGACACGGTGGTTGTGGTGCTGGTGGTTGCACGTAGTTCGATGTTGATCAACCTCATCCTCGTAAGCTCTCACATAATCATCCTCCCCGCCGCAGCAGCAGGAGCCACTGTATATCAACAAAGAAGACCAAAGAGCTTGGCCAGTGAAGAGGGACACGGAAGCTCGGCGGAGGGCTGTTTCACGATGTGGAGGTAGTCCGTGTTGTTGTAGTAGAGGTGCGTTAGGTGCAGCCGGTGGTGGTGGTGGTAGACGCGCGAGCAATTCATTAAACTTGATATCGAGCTTTGTTTGACGCCTTCTCAATGCCATCTATCTTCTCCATGGCCTCTTCAAATCTATTTAGCACATCGTCCACCTGCCCACTCATCATTTGTTGAAACTTATCATGTAGCGCTTTGTTTGTCATGTTCTCCCGGTCGGTCTCGCCGGCTTGTGATCCTGCCATGGTTAGCAGCAATAGAAACACACAAGAATATGATTCGACAGACTACTAGGAAGTGGTGGTGGTGGTGTGGTGGACGAATACAAATCCGTCAAGCAAATCTCAAATTCTTACCAGCTTACCAAAGAAGAAAGGTGATCGCAACCGATGTAGTCAAAACTCTCAAAGCTTGGATAGAGCGATTACTGTGGAGAGTCAAACGCACGATGTAGATGTATGTGGAGCTGGGAAGGCTTATAATATGGTAGCAAAAGGGTCAGAATAATCAATTCGAGATGCAAAGTTGAATAAACGCTCAACGACGCAGATTGTCTTCGGTCCTAGGCTAGACCGTGCTAGAGACGCGAGCCTAGAACACTAACAAAATCACGGCTGCTGCACGGAAACAACGGAAAAGCACACTGGATTTTTTTTTTCTTTTTTTTTTTTTTTTTTGCTTTTTTTTTTTTTTTTTTTTTTTTTTGCGAAAAATCACTATAATGGCGAGTGTCTCAAAACTCTTCCCAGTGTCAAACCGACAGATGGGCACGAAATTTTTCGACGAAAATTTTTTTTTTTTTGACCGCCTTGACCCAAAAACTGAAACGGGTCAAAAAACTTTCTATAACGGCGATCGCCTCAATCCACTTAGAAACACCTAAAATAGGGTAGCCGAAATTTTTTTGACAAGCACGTTTTGGAAAATTTTGGGCCTAAACGAGGTGGTTTCCTGACTTTTTTTTTTTTTTTTTTTTCGAAACCTACTCCGCAAGGAAACACGAATCGAAACTAGATGGATCTCGAAAACAAACCTAATATGAGAAAACTTCGGATTGGTGGTGGATATATGGTGGTGGTATATGACAATGTGGTGGTATATGGTAGCGGTGGTGGTATATGGATACGGATTGGTGGTGGTAGATGGATACGGATTCGAGCGGTGGCGGAAAAGCAATGGTGGTAGATGGCAAGGCGATGATGATGGTGCGGCAAACAAGCGTGACAACTTATGACCGAACTCAAACTCTAAAAGACTAGACTCTAAGACCAGCAACTTGACACGACGATGCAACCGCAAATTCAACAAAGCAAAACCCTAAAAAGATTATGCAAAGGCTCGATTGGTTCGGATATGATGAACTAACCCTAATTTTTTTTGTGGCTTTTTCGTGGACAATAGGTATGAAGAACAGACTCGATCTAAACTACGAAAAACTGGAAAATCTCACCGAGCAACCTGGAAATCTGATACCACTTGATAGAGGCAAAGGTGTCCCGATGTTTCGATGAGATGGTGGCTATCGCTTACGTGGGAGTCGACTTTGACGATCCGACTACGATCGTGTGAGACGTCGCGCCTTAGCAATCGCTAAACCAACTTCCGAGGGTTATTGACCACGCCGAGCACGATCAACTCCGACCACGAGGGCCTGCTTCCTGCGAGCAAACGAAGAACAAGCAAGAAACTGAGATTGCAATCTGGATATTGCGAATATAAGATGAAAGCTTTATTGATCAAGGTGGGGTTCGTGGACGCCTTTGTCCGGTCGTTGAACACAAACGGCACGCCAAGTTGCAGCTATGGCTAACTTTTAATCTAAACAAAACCCAAGGTCTAAACGGTGCCCTAAGGGCTGTATATATGGAGGAAGAGGGGAATTTCGTGGCCCTTGGTGGAGGGGTCCAAATCAACCCTAACTCTTGTTTCCCCACACATACGGACTCTAAAACAGCCTATACTTAAGTATTTCGAAATTACATGGGCCTGGCCCAATAATAAGGTGACGCAGCACCTAGAATAGCCTCGGACGACATTTATGAAGTAGCATCTTGTATATTTCGTCCAAGGCTTCATACACCCATTATGGTGGCTTCAAAGTCCTGAAATCATCACTTGTAACTCCGTTTGTTCCCCTTATGCATGGCATTATCTCCATGCTTGTTCTTGCTCCAATGTCCATCCTTCTCCAAGCTAGGGCCTTCATTTGTAAGCAAAACAAATGTATCCAATTTAGGCAGCATCATATTCTCATGAACATTAGAATCATTACCAAGAAACGAAAGTACCTGATAATTTAATTGGCGTGCGCGAGCTCTAGTAATTGGTCCAGTATATGTAGCAGTAGGGGCTGTGGGTGTAACAATGGTATTGATGTCCTCATCATGGAAGGTATGATCACTAATGTGCACAAGTAACGTTGCCGGCAATACTCAAATGGCTAGTCTCGATAGGCAAGTAACTCAAAAGTAAGGCTAGGGGTTAACAATGCAATGGCAAAGGGAATATACAATGGAGGGGTACCATGATACCAAGATGATATGGAGGTTACCGTCCGGCGATAATGAGTGGCGGTGTTCTTGATGTAGATACCAAGATGATGGAGACTCGTCCCTAAGTAGCCGAAACACCTTAGGAAACGGAAAAACCGCGAACTCAAAATCTCAAATGGTGGTAGCGGGAATGCGGTGGTGGTTTGCACTTGGCAATGCGGAAGTGGAATGATGGGCTATACACGTGTCGGAGTTGAAGCACGGTCCCTAAGTAGCCGAAACACCTTAGGAGACACAACTCACAACACAAACAAAATTGGGTTAAGTTGGGTTGGCGGAAGTCTATGGTGGGCAAGCCTATGCGGAATTTACGGTGGTGGTGGTGGTTGATGAAGATGCAACCGTCCCTAAGTAGCCTAAACACCTTAGGAGACTCGCATCACAACTCAAACAACCTCAAATGCAAAGGGGAACAAAATTGGTTAGGTTGCGGAAGACGGTGGTGGAGTAGCGGATGATGTGGTGGAAGCCCTAGGCAAAGATGCCAAAGTTCCAAAAATTTGATGGAGTCAAATGGTGGTGGTAGTATTTTTATGGGAAGGGGGATGTCAATAGCTTCAAAACGAGCTAAAGAACGTCAAAATCGGACTCCGGATGAATTAGTTATGGACAAAACAAAAATCAGCCGAAATCTGAAACTACAGGTTACGGACGTCCGGAAATGGTCGGACATCCGTAAATTCAGTTCGGGTTAGGGGTTCCGGTCGTCCGGAAAAGGTCGGACGTCCGGTCGTTTCAGGGGCTCCGGACGTCCGTAAAACTACGGTCGTCCGGTGGGTCGGGGTCAACTCGAAAATTGAGATCCGGGACGCGATTTTGGGCGGAAATTGGTGATTTCGGAGTCAAAATTCGCGGGATTTTGTGGATGAAAGACGGGGAAACTTGGGGAAATGCTAGATCCACTCGAAACCAAGCAAATCCATGGATCAAAATCAACAAAACATCATCAAAACTAACAAATCACAAAAAAAAATTGGGGCTATTTTTGGTGGGGATTTTCGGATTTAGGACGAAATCAACAAAATCAAGCTAGAAAAAGAGGGGTAGGGGCTCCAAAAACATGATCAACCTAAGCTCTGATCCATAGATGATATAGGGCGGAACCCTATGTGGACGATCTTTCACGTTTGGAGAGAATCCCTACGAGGAACACGAAGAACGAGCGGAAAACATGGGGAAAACGAGGGAGAAGTCACTCAACCGACAAGAAACCAATCACACAAGTGCTAGATTATTGAATGCATAGAGTGACACAAGATCCGAGATCAACAAAGGAAAGATACAAGGGTAGCCGTTTTCTCCGAGAGGAGGTCTTGATGGGTCCACCCTAGGAGGGGGTCTTGAATCCGCTTGGGGATCTTCTCCGAGAGGTCCCGATCTCAAAAGGAGAAGTAGCCAAGTGGATGAGCAAAGGCTCTCACACGAAATATGAGCAAATCCAAAGCTACCCTAACTAGGAGGAGGTGGAGGAGTATATATAGTCATGGGCCACGAAGAAGTAAGTGAAGGGGTACATGGGCTGCCCAACACACCTTTGGCGCAGACAGGCTTGACGTCCGGAGGGTTCCGGTCGTCCGGAGGCTCGGAAGGTCCGGACGTCTCGGTGCTCTTCTGACGTCCGTAGATTCGGCTCTGCATGCTTCTTTGCCGGACGTCTGGAGGGGCTCGGCCGTCCGGAGGCTCATGCGGGTCCCGGACGTCCGGTGATCTTCGGATGTCCGTAGATTTGGTTCGGTGGTCGCTGCACGGACGTCCGGAGGGGGCCGGTCGTCCGAGCTCGGGAGTCGCTTGACGTCCGGTCCCTGTCGGACGTCCGGCCACTAAGCTTTGGCCAGCTTCCTCTCTTGGTCCTTGTACTTTGTGTCCTCGCCGTCTTGTCCATGGTCTTCCTCCTTGTTCCTGGTCATGCATAGCACATATATTTGAGGTAGTAACCATGTCTCACATGTGGGAAGTGAAGGTTCGGAGAGGAGCGAGTTCACCTTGTGTCCAATGGCGTTTGTTCGAGGTCTCGTCATATGTCCACTCGGGGCTTGGAGAGTAGTCGGAGTGTACATGGTGATGAACATGGGATGCTCTGCATCACAGAGCCACGTTGATCACGTTTTTGGAGCCCCTACCCCTCTTTTTCTTGCTTGATTTTGTTGTGTTCTTGCCTAAATCCGAAAATCCCCACCAAAAATAGCCCCAAATTTTTTTTGTGATTTGTTTGTGAGTTGAGATTTTGTTGGATTTGGTCCATGGATTTGTGTTGCTACGTGTGGATCCAGCTTTCCCCACCCTCCCCACCCTTTTCCATCCACCAAACCCCTCGATTTCGACCTCACAATCATCTTCTTCCCGAATTCTAGCAGCTCTTCTTCCCGAACCCGAAGTTTCGCCGAGTGCTCGGACATCCGGAAAAGGCCGACGTCTGATGTAGTCCGGACGATCAGAATTTACTGGACGTCTCAAAACCCCTGACCAAACTGAATTCCTTCAGTTCAGACACCACCACCTCCCCACATTTCACCACATCTTCCAAACCCTTATACATACATCTTCCACGATACCTCCGATGACTATTTTGGCACATTTTGGTCTTTGAGATTTTGAGTGGTGGCTTCCGTATCCTTTTGTGTTTCGGCTATCTAGGTGCGGTTCGACTTCATCATCACCACGACTCAACTTCGCAAGGGTCTCATCATCGCCAAGGACGGTAACTTCGACGACATCTTTGTCATACCTTGCAATTGCATTGATAACCCACATTGCCTCATTTTGCGTTGCTTCCCCATCGAGACTAGCCATTGAGTATTGCAGGCACCGTGACTTGTGCACATTAGTGATCATACTCCATAGCATACATACCATACCAAAGTGGTGCATATCTTAGCATCAACTTCTGTGTCACAAAGTTGTCATAGCATACACAATTGCTATCTTGGTTCGTGAAGTTTTGCATGAGAAAAAGAGCTCAAAAGAGAAAGAGCCAATCAAGCTTTTAAGCAAAGAGAGAAAGATAAGCAAAGAGCTTATGAGCAAGAACCATAGCATCATAAAACATTAAGATTGTCATACTTGATCATCTTGGATCACCACATCGAAACACCATACATATAGCATACTTGGGATAGAAGTCGTTGCATTTTTGCTTAGTAGGTTGTGCACAAGTTCGTATCCGCCTATTGTGCAATCGTGCTAGCGTCTCTCTAGTGTTGTGCAACAAGAGCATCTTGGTGAATTCCACATTTTGGCTCATCCTTGGTTGCATAACCCCATATTATCTATTTATGCTGTGTTTCCGTGTACCATATCTTGCTACTGGTCTACTTGTTGCATTTGCAAATTTGTGAATCATTTCCAACTTTATTGAGTCTCACTTACAATTGCATCAAATTTTGTGCCACCATCCTAACCGAGCTCCACCATAAGCTTTTATTTGTGTAGGTGTGAGAACCGACAAGAATCGGTACCAAGAGTGCTATTTCATTGTCCGCATTTGAGTGAACTTGATTCATTTTCAACATCGGTCAAAGGTACATTGGTATAAGTTCTTTTCCGTTCTACCACTCACATTTTGCTTGGAATGATGGATAGGCCAAGTTCTTCTACCAACCCACTCTTCATCGAGCAAGACGACGACATGTCTTCATACGTCACCAAGAGCCACCTCTTTGGTGCACAACGAGCGTTGCACCAAGAACAACAAGCAATGAGCGACCGCATCGACAACCTAGCCACCGATTTGCGACTCTCCGAGCAACGTACAAGGGACTACTTCGACAACAAGTTCGAGGCTCACAAGCAAGAGAATGATGCAAGAATGGACGAGATCCGCGCGTTGATGAGAAACCGACATCATTCAACTTCTTCATCATCAAGACGGAGCAGCTCGAGTCGACACTCCGACGACACCTTCCACGACTCAAGTACACCTACTTCAACACTCTTCGTCGTATCAGCCGTCAAGACCGCTATGCATCTCGCAACCCGCTACATGACAAGCATTCACAAGAACAAGTTGATGATCAAGTTCCTCGCCCTCAATCAAACCAAGAGGCTTTTGCTCAAGCTCAAGAACGACAACGCCTTCGCCGCCAACAAGAGGAAGAACGAGCACGCCTTCACCAAGACGAACAAGACGCCAAGGCTCAACGCCTTCAACAACAACAACGTGAAGCGCAAGCTCTTGAGGCGCAACGTGCCCTTCAAGAATCAAGTAGAGCCTTCGCCAACCGCAATCGCGAACGGCGCAATCAAGAGGAAGCCCTTCGAGAAGAAATCCAAGAGAGGAACTACCAACCTCATGTACAACGTCAAGTTCCTCTAGCTCCTCCACAAGCTCGTCAAGCTCCACCTCAACCTCAAGTTCAACAAGAGCAAGTTGATCATGGCCTTCCTCCGCGCCAAGAGCAACATGAAGACGAGTACAATCCACGTCAAGGACGTCATCATCAACATCGCCAACAACACAATGAAGAGCAACGATACGACAAGCTAAAATTCACCATGCCAAAGTTCAATGGAAGCAATGACCCCGAAGACTACCTCTCATGGGCATTGAAGGTTGAAAAAATCTTCCGGTTGCACAACTACGATGAAGCGAAGAAAATCGCTATGGCATCACTTGAGTTCCAAGATTGTGTGCTCATATGGTGGGAACAAATCATTGAGCGACGACAAGCAAGAGGTGAACCTCCAATCACCACTTGGGCTCAAATGAAGGATGTCATGCGAGCACGTTTTGTGCCAACCTACTACAACCGCGACCTCTTCAAGAAACTCCAACTACTCAAGCAAGGAACAAAGAGTGTTGAAGAATACTACAAGGAAATGGAGATAGCCATGATTCGAGCCAATGTCAAGGAAGATGATTTGCAAACTATGGCACGTTTCTTGAATGGACTCAATCATCCCATCAAGAAGATCGCCGACTTCCAACCATACTCATCCCTCATTGAGCTCGTGCATCAAGCTACAAAGGCGGAACGCCAAGTGCTAGATGACTTCAAGTACATCAAGTACTCATCCAAGACCTACGGCTTCTCCAACAACCAAGCTTCAACGACTCCTCCAACATCTACATCAACCAAGCTTTCTTCAAGAAACGACGACAAGTCAAGTTACAAGAAGACCTCGACAAGCTTAAGTCGTCCTCCTCCTACTACAAGTAACCTCAAGCCGCGTGCTTCATCCTCTACTCCGATTGATGAGACCATCAAGACAAGCTCCTTCAAGTGTTTCACTTGCGGCGGCCGAGGCCACAAGTCATACGAATGCACCAACAAGCGCACCATGATCCTCAACGACGATGGCACATATGACTCCATGAGTGAAGAGGAGATGGAAATCCTTGAACAAGTGGCCATGCACCGGCAAGTAAATGAAGATGAAGATGATCAAGTCTTTTGTGATGAGGATTCGAGCCCCGCTCTCGTTGTCTCCAAGGTCTTGACTCTTCAACATCAACAAGAAGAAGACCAACGATGCCACATCTTCCACACAAAAGCCGGCATCAATGGACGGTCCATCAAGGTCATCATCGATGGAGGTAGTTGCCACAACTTGGCAAGTGAAGAACTATGCTCCAAGCTACAATTGGTCAAGAGGAAGCACCCGCACCCCTACAAGGTTCAATGGCTAAGTGACTCCGGCACTATACGAGTCGAGCATACGGTCCAAGTCTCCTTCAAAATTGGTGCTTATGAAGACACATTGGAATGTGATGTGGTCCCAATGACCGTTTGCCACCTACTCTTAGGTCGACCATGGCAATTCGACCGTGGTGTCATCCACAATGGGCGCACCAATCACTATAGCTTCAAGATGAAAGGGAAAGAATATGTGCTACGACCTATGTCTCCTACTCAAGTGATAGCCGACAAGCAAGCCACACATCATAGAGACAAGAGTGAGAAAGTGAGCCACCCACAAGTGAGTGAGAGCCACAAACCAAATTTGAGTGACTCTTCGCCTAGAGAGAAAAACCTCATCCTATTTGCCACCAAAAGTGAGATGAGAGAAGTGTGTGAGAACCCATCGAGTGTGATGCACTTTGTCCTTGTGTGCAAGGATGGAGAACCAAAAACTAACACCATTCATGAGCTACCTTTGGTGTTTCGATCTCTTTTGCAGGAATTTCAAGATGTTTTCCCCGATGAGCTACCTCTGGGTCTACCTCCTCTTCGAGGCATTGAGCATCGAATCGACCTCATCCCCGGAGCGCCGCTACCAAACAAAGCTCCATACCGAGTCAATCCGGAAGAAACCAAGGAGATTCAACGGCAAGTACAACAACTAATCGACAACGGTCTTGTACGTGAAAGCTTAAGCCCTTGTGATGAGGACATCAATACCATTGTTACACCCACAGCCCCTGCTGCTATACATACTGGACCAATTACTAGAGCTCGCGCACGCCAATTGAATTATCAGGTACTTTCGTTTCTTGGTAACGATTCCAATGTTCATGAGAATATGATGCTGCCTAAATTGGATACATTTGTTTTGCTTACAAATGAAGGGCCTACCATGGACAAGAAAGATGAACCTGGAGCAAGTTCAAGCATTGAGATGTTGGCATGCGCAAGGGGAACAAGAACGGAGTTACAAGTGATGATTCCAGGACTTTGAAGCCACCCTAATGAGTGCATGAGGCCTTGGACGAAATATACAAGATGCCACTTCATAATATTCGTCCATAGGCTATTCTAGGTGCTGCGTCACCTTATTATTGGGCCAGCCCATGTAATTTCGAAATACTTAAGTATAGGCTGTTTTAGAGTCCGTATGTGTGGGAAACAAGAGTTAGGGTTGATTTGGACCCTCCACCAAGGGCCACGAAATCCCCCCCTCTTCCTCCATATATACAGCCCTTAGGCCACCGTTTAGACCTCGGGTTTTGTTTAGATTAAAAGTTCGCCATAGCTGCAACTTCACAGATTTCGCTTGTGTTCAACGACTGCACAAAGGCGCCACAGTAACCCCACCTTAATCAATAAAGCTTTCATCTTATATTCGTAATATCCAGATTGCAATCTCAGTTTCTTGCTTGTTCTTCGCTTGCTCGCAGGAAATGCACCCTCGTGGTCGTTGATCGTGTTCCGCGTGGTCAATAACCTCTCGGAGTTGGTTTAGCCCACATTTTGGCTCATCCTTGGTTGCATAAACCTATACTATCTATTTGAGCTGCAGTGTTTCCGTACCATATCTTTGCTATTGGTCTACTTGTTGCATTTGCAAATTTGTGAATCATTTCCAACTTTATTGAGTCTCACTTACAATTGCATCAAATTTTGTGCCACCATCTCAACCGAGCTCCACCATAAGCTTTTTATTGTGTAGGTGTGAGAACCGACAAGAATCGGTACCAAGAGTGCTATTTCATTGTCCGTGATTTGAGTGAACTTGATTCATTTTCAACATCGGTCAAAGGTACATTGGTATAATGCTCTTTTCCGCTTCTACCACTCACATCTTGCTTGGAATGATGGATAGGCCAAGTTCTTCTACCAACCCACTCTTCATCTAAAGCAAGACACGATTTACATGTCTTCATACGCCACCAAGAGCCACCTCTTTGGTGCACAACGCAGCTTTGTACCAAGAACAACAAGCAATGAGCGATCGTGATCGATAACCTCACCAATCGATTTGCACTCTCCGAGCAACGTGACAAGAGAGTACTTTACAACAAGTTCTGAGGCTCACAAGGAAGAAAATGATGCAAGAATGGATGAGATCCGCGCTGATGAGAAACCGCATCATTCCACCTCTTCATCATCAAGACGGAGCCGCCGAGTCGACATTCCGACGACACCTTCTACGACTCAAGTACACCTGCATCGAACACTCTTCGTCGAGTCATTAAAGGCTAAGACCACTATGCATCTCGCAACCCGCTACATGACAAGCATTCACAAGAACAAGTTGATGATCAAGTTCCTCGCCCTCAATCAAACCAAGAGGCTTTTGCTCAAGCTCAAGAAAGATAAACGCTCTTCGTCACCAACAAGAGGAAGAACGAGCACGTCGTCACCAAGACGAACAAGAAGCCAAGGCTCAACGCCTCTTCAACAACAACGCTAAGCGCTAAGCTCTTGAGGCACAATGTGCCCTTCAAGAATCAAGTAGAGCCGCTTCGCTAACCACAATCGAGAACGGCGCAATCAAGAGGAAGCCCTTCGAGAAGAAATCCATGAGAGGAACTACCAACCTCATGTACAACGCCAAGTTCCTCAAGCTTCCTCCACAAGCTCGGCTAAGCCCCACCTCAACCTCAAGTTCCACAAGAACAAGTTGAGCATGGTCTTCCTCTCGCGCCAAGAGCAACATGAAGACGAGTACCATCCACGCCAAGGACGCCATCATCAACATCGCCAACAACACAATGAAGAGCAACGCTACGGCAAGCTAAAATTCACCATGCTCAAGTTCAATGGAAGCAATGACCACTCAAGACTACCTCTCATGGGCATTAAAGGTTGACAAAATCTTCCGCTTGCATTAACTAATGATGAAGCCAAGAAAATCGCAATGGCATCACTTGAGTTCCAAGACTATGTGCTCATACAGGGAACAAATCATTGAGCGATTTACAAGCAAGAGGAGAACCTCCAATCACCACTTGGGCTCAAATGAAGGATGTCATGCAGCACGTTTTGTGCCAACCTACTACAATCGCTCTCTTCAAGAAACTCCAACCACTCAAGCAAGGAACAAAGAGTGTTGAAGAATATTACAAGGAAATGGAGATAGCCATGATTCGAGCCAATGTCAAGGAAGATGATGAGCAACTATGGCACGCTTCTTGAATGGACTCAATCATCCTATCAAGAAGATCGCCGACTTCCAACCATACTCATCCCTCATTGAACTCGCAGCATCGTTTTACAAAGGCGAACGCCAGTGCAAGATAACTTCAAGCACGCCTAAGTATTTCATCCAAGACCCACGGCTCTCCAACAACCAAGCTTCAACGACTCCTCCAACATCTACATCAACCAAGCTTTCTTCAAGAAACCATTTACAAGCCAAGTTACAAGAAAACATCGACAAGTTCAAGTCGCCCTCCTCCTACTACAAGCAACCTCAAGCCGCTGTGTTATCCCCCATCTACTCCGACCGATGAGACCATCAAACAAGCTCCTTCAAGTGTTTCACTGGCGCGTGCCGAGGCCACAAGTCATAACGAATGCACCAACAAGCGCACTTCATGATCCTCAACGATTTATGGCACATAATGACTCCATGAGGAAGAAGAAATGGAAGCCCTTGAGCAAGTGGCCATGCACAGCAAGTGAATGAAGATGAAGATAATCAAGTCTTTGTGATGAGGATTCAAGCCTCGCCTCGTTGTCTCCAAGGTCTTGACTCTCCAACATCAACAAGAAGAAGACCAACGATGCCACATCTTCCACACAAAATGCCGCATCAATGGACGGTCCATCAAGGTCATCATCGATGGAGGTAGTTGCACAACTTGGCAAGTGAAGAACTATGCTCCAAGCTACAATTGGTCAAGAGGAAGCACCCGCACCCCCACAAGGTTCAATGGCTAAGGACTCCAAGACTATACGAAGTCGAGCATACTGGCCCAAGTCTCTCTCAAAATTGGCGCTTATGAACACACGTTGAATGTGATGTGGTCTCAATGACCGCTTACCACCTCCTTCTAGGTTTACTCATGGCAATTCGACGCGGTGTCATCCACAATGGGCTAATTCAATCAATATAGCTTCAAGATGAAAGGAAGGAGTATAAAGCACACCCATGTCTCCTACTCAAGTGATAGCCGACAAGCAAGCCACCCATCATAGAGAAAAAGAGTGAGAAAGTGATCCACCCAAAAGTGAGTGAGAGCCACAAGCCAACTTTGAGCGACTCTTCTACTTAGAGAAAAACCTCATCCTATTTGCCACCAAAAGTGAGATGAGAAGTGTGTGAGAACCCATCTACCATGTGATGCACTTTGTCCTTGTGTGCAAGGATGGAGAACCAAAACTAACACCATTCACGAGCCACCTTTTGGTGTTTCAATCTCTTTTAGGAATTTCAAGATGTTTTCCTCGATGAGCTACCTCCGGGTTCACTACTCCTCTTCGAGGCATAGAGCATCGAATCGACCTCATCCCCGAGCGCCTACCAAACAAAGCTCCATACCGAAATAATCCGAAGAAACCAAGGAGATTCAACGCAAGTACAACTAATCGACAACGGTCATGTACTGCGAAAGCTAAGAGTCAATCCGAAGAAACCAAGAGATTCAACTGCAAGTACAAATAAACTAATCGACAACGGTCATGTACGTGAAAGCTTAAGCCCTTGTGCCGTCTCCCCTGCTATTCTTGTGCCTAAGCCCGATGGAAGTTTCCGCTTGTGTTCGATTGTAGACCTATCAATGCTATTACTGCTCGATATAGGCATCCCATTCCTCGCTTAGATGACATGCTTGATGAACTTAGTGGAGCCAACTTTTCTCAAAAATTGATCTTTAAAAAGTGGCTATTATCAAACCCATATACAAGAGGGTGATGAATGGAAATCGCTTTCAAACCAAATTTGGTTTATATGAATGGTTAGTGACGCTCTATGGGTCTTTCTAAGTTCTTCTGCATTTCTTTAGAAAGCGCCTTATGCATCATGTGCTTCATCTCTTACATTGGAGTCTTGTTGTGGCTACTTTGACGATATTCTCGTGTTTAGCAAAACCATGAAAGAGCACATCAATCATGTAAAATCTAAAGGCAAACTTTTCAAGGAAAGTTGATGAGGACATCAATACCATTGTTACACCCACAGCCCCCACTGCTATACATAACCGAACCAATTACTAGAGCTCACAAGACGCCAATTGAATTATCGTACATTTCGCTTCTTGATAACCATTCCAATGTTCATGAGAATATGATGTCGCTTAAATTGGATACATTTGTTTTGCTTACAAATGAAGGCCTAGCATGGACAAGAAAGATGAACCTGGAGCAAGTTCAAGCATGGAGATGTTGGTATGCTAAGGAGAACAAGAACGGAGTTACAAGTGATGATTCCAGACTTTGAAGCCACCCTAATGAGTGCATGAGGCCTTGGACGAAATATACAAGATGCCACTTCACAATATGTCGTCCATAGGCTATTCTAGGTGTCATAATACCTTATTATTGGGCCAGCCCATGTAATTTCGAAATACTTAAGTATATGCTGTTTTAGAGTCCAGATGTGTGGGGAACAAGAGATAGGGTTGATTTCGGACCCTCCACCAAGGGCCACGAAATTCCCCTCTTCCTCCATATATACAGCCCTTAGGGCACCGCTTAGACCTCGGGGTTTGTTTAGATTAAAAGTTCGCCATAGCTGCAACTTCTGCATTTCGCTTGTGTTCAACGACCGCACAAAGGCGCCATGTAACCCCACCTTGATCAATAAAGCTTTTGTCTTATATTCGCAATATCCAGATTGCAATCGCAGATTCTTGCTTGTTCTTCGCGTGCAAACAGGAAACAGCACTCGTGGTCGTTGATCGTGTTCTAAGGGGTCAATAACCTCTCGAAGTTGGTTTGGCTACATAGGAGCGCCCTTCGACGTTTCTCAGAAGTCGGATCGCCAAAGTCGAATTCTCACAAACGTTAAACCAACATCTCATCGAAGACATCGGGACACCTTTGCCTCTATCAAGTGGTATCAGATTTTCAGTCGTTCGTGAGATTTGCAAGGCTCGTAGATTAGATCGAGTCTGTTTTCATACCTAAAGTCCACTTAAAAGCCAAAAAAAAAAAGGGTTAGTTCATCATATCCGAACCAATCTGAGCCTTTGCATAATATTTTTAGGTTTTTGCTTTTGTTGAATTTATGCGGTTGCATTGTCGTGACTAGTTGTCCGGTCTTAGCGCCTAGTCTTTTAGAGTTTCGAAGTTCCAGTCATAAGTTGTCACGCCGCGCACTCATCCATCATCATCGCCTTGCCACCTACCATCATTGCATCTCCGAACCAGATCCATATACCACCACCAATCCATGTCCATATACCACCACCGATCCATATCCATATACTACCACCGCTACCACCACCGCGCCATATATCACCACCATATATCCACCACCAATCCGAAGTTCCTTGCATATTAGGGTTGTTTTCTAGATCCATCTAGTTTCGATTCGTGTTTTCCTTGCCTAGTAGGTTTCGAAAAAATTCAGATTTAGGCCCAAAATTTCGAAACCACTCCGTTTAGGGCCCAAAATTTTCCGAAAATGCACTTGTCAAAAAATTTTCTCGCTATCCTATTTTTAGGTGTTTTCGGTTTATTGAGATATCACCATTATAGAAAGTTTTTTGACCTGCTTTCCGCTTTTGGGTCCGGCAATAAAAAATTTTTTTTGGTCGAAAAATTTCGTGCTCCATCCTCGTCATTGACTCTGAAGAGCTTTGAGACACTCGCCATTATAGTGATTTTTCGCAAAAAAGAAAGAAAAAAGAAAAAAGCACGCGCAAAAAAAGAGCTAAAATAATTATTCCAGAGTGTGTTTTCCGTTGTTTCCGTGCGCGCCATGATTTTGTTAGTGTTCTAGGCTCGCCTCTAGCACTTGCTTCAGCCTAGACCAAAGACAAGACCGTCAAGAGCGCTTATTCAACTTTTGCATCTCTGAATTGATTATTGGTCGATCCTTTTGCTACCATATTATAAGCCTTCCCAGCTCCACATACATCTACATCGTATGCGCTTGACTCTCCCGGTAATCGCTTCTATCCAAGCTTTGAGAGTTTTGACTACATCGTTGTCGATCACCATCATTACCGGGTAAGAACCGTAAGAATTTGAGATTTGCTTGACGGATTTGTGACTCGCCCACCACACCACCACCACCACTTCCTAGTAGTCCTGTCAATCATATTCTTGTGTGTTTCTATTGCTCGCTAACCATGGCAGGATCACAAGCCATTTACGATGATCGATCGGGAGAACATGACAAACAAAGCGCCACATGATAAGTTTCAACAAATGATGAGAGGGCAAAGGTGTATGTGCTAAATAGATTTGAAGAAGCCATGGAGAAGATAGATGGCATTGAGAAGGCGCTCAAACAAAGCTCGATAACAAGTTTAATGAATTGCTCAAGGCTCTACCACCACCACCACCGCACAGCACTTAACGCACTTCTACTACAACAACAAGGACTACCTCCATCATCGCAAACAACCCTCCGCCGAAGCTTCCCGCGGTCCCACTTCAGCCTCGGCCAAGCTGCCGGTGCTGCCGTTGATATTTCTGTGGCACGCTGTCATGGGTGCGGGGAGGATGATTATGTGAGAGATTACGAGGATGAGGTTGATCAACATCGAATTACGCAGTAACCACCAAAGACCACAACCACCGTGTCGTCCACATGCAAATAATGGTAATGTTCGGCTCCCCTTCAGTACTTAGATCATGACCATCTCCCTAAACTGAAATTGAATATTCCACCATTTGAAGGTAGATATGTTCCTATATATATCTTACTGGGGAGTTAGAAACTGAACAACCATTTATATGTTTACAATATCCCGAGGAGAGACGTGTTCGCGCCATTGCTTGTGCTTTCACTACCTTTTGCATGTGTTTGGTGGTCTGAACATTGTAGATTATATCCTGCTCCATCTACTTGGGCTGCTTTGAAAACTGCTATGCATCATTGTCTCCACCATATTATCAACGTGAATTACTTCAAAATTGCAGCGCTTTAAGACAAGGAAAAATTCGTAGAAGAATATTATCAGGAATTACAAACTGGCTTGATTAGATGTGGTATTGTTGAGGAGAATGAAGCTATGCTTGCATGTTTTCTCGGGTGGATTAAATAGAGAGATTCGCACCATTCTAGACTACAAGGATTATAATAATATCACTTGATTATTCCATCTTGCTTGTAAAGTTGAACGTGAAGTGCAGGATCGCGCTGTTTGGCGCTGACTAACTTTTCCGGTAGTCGACCTTCATCATGGACACCACGCGCATCATCTACTTCCACACGCTCTACTACACCGGCACTCCGCTCGGCTGCCACCTCCAACTGTGATACAAGAAAGAGTGCACAACCACCACTATCCGCCAAGAGTACACCACTGGCTCACACAGAGCTCTTCTTCTTCCATGGCGCCAATAAGGCAACACAAGTGATATTATTTGTCGTCGCTTGTAAGGGAAGAGGACATTTTGCAGAGAATGCCAATCTCAGCTGCAGATGATTGCACGAGGATGGTGGGTATGAGTCCTGCTTAGTGACTATGATGAAGAGACTTTGGCTCTATTACACATGAAGAACACGGTGGAGATGATTCTGATCCTGAGACGCAATACATGGCTGTCAAGATGCCGACAGTATGAATGTTTAGTTGCTCAACGTGTTTTGAGTGCAGTGTTACACGTTTGAGCAAAATCAGAGGCATAACTTGTTCCATACAAAGGAGTTGTGAAGGAACGTCTATTCGCGCCATCATAGATGGAGGAGCTGCAACAACTGGCTAGCATGGATATGGTGGAGAAGCTTTCTCTCACCACAAGACCACATCCACATCCTTACTACATCCAATGGTTCAACAACAGCTGTAAGGTTAAGGTAACACGCACTGCTCGTCGTGCATTTTAGTATCTCTACATATGCTGATTATGTTGATTGTGATGTGGTACCTATGCAAGCATGTTCTTTATTACTTGGTAGACCATGGCAATTTGATAAAATTCTGTACACCATGGTAGAAACAATCAAAGATACTCTTGTTCACAAGGATAAAATATTACTTTGCTTCCTATGACTCCCGATTCCATTTTGAAAGATGATATTAATAGAGCTAATAAAGCAAAACAGAGAAAAATAAGAGTGAAAATCAGATTGTGGCAAAAGAATTTGAGCAACAAATGAAGCCTAATAATAAACCATCTAATGTTGCTTCAAATTAAACCTGAAAAGTGCATGTTTATTTGCCACCAAATCTGATATTGATGAGCTAGATTCTAGCAAATCTGTTTGCTATGCTTTGTGTGCAAAGAGGCATTATTTTCATTCGAGGACGGTTTTCCTCTTCGCCCTTCGCTGTCACTAACATTTTGCAGAGTTCACCGACGCCTTCCCACAAGACGCGCCACCGGATTACCACCTATTCGAGGGATTGAGCATCAAATTGACTTAATTCCTGTGCATCGCTACCCAACCGCCGCACCATACCGCACATCAATCCTGTAGGAGACGAAGGAGATTATGCGCCAAGCTAGGAGCTGCTCGACAAAGGTTATATACGCTAATCTCTTTAGTCCTTGTGCTGTTCCTATTATACTAGTGCCTAAAAAGGATGGTACGTCGCGTATGTGTGTTGATTGTAGAGGCATTAATAATATTACTATTCGCTATCGCCATCCCATTCCTAGGCTAGATGATATGCTTGATGAATTGAGTGGCTCTACAATATTCTCCAAAGTTGATTTATGAGTGGATACCATCAAATTCAGATGAAATTGGGAGATGAATGGAAAACAAGCATTTAAAAACTAAGTTTGATTATATGAGTGGTTAGTCATGCCTTTTGGGTTAACTAATGCACCTAGTACTTTCATGAGATTAATGAACGAAGTTTTACGTGGCTTTCATTGGACGATTTGGTAGTTTACTTGATGATATAATCGATTTATAGCAAATCTTTTGAAGAACATTTGGAACATTTACGTGTTGTTTTTTTAATGCTCCACGTGATGCACGTTGTTTGGTAACCTTGGAAGTGCACCTTTTGCACCGACCAGTATCTTTCTTGGCTATGTTGTTACTCAAGTGGAATTGAAGTTGATAAAGCCAAGATTGAAGCTATTGAGAGTTGGCCGCAGCCTCAAAACGGTCACACAAGTGAGGAGTTTTCTTGACTCGCTGGTTTCTATATAGGCGCTTTGAGAGACTTTAGCACTATCGCTGCACCTCTCAATGAGCTTACAAAGAAGGATGCCTTTTGTTTGGGGGTACCGCATGCAGAAGAAGCCTTCTACGGTATTGAAAGATAAGTTGACACATGCCCTTTACTCCAACTTCCTGACTTTAATAAGACTTTTGAGCTTGAATGTGATGCTAGTGGAATTGGATTAGAGGTGTGTTATTACAAGATGGCAAACCTGTTGCATACTTCTTCTCGGATTGAGTGGGTCTAGTCTGAACTATTCTACTTATGACAAAGAATTATATGCTCTTGTTCGGACTTTAGAGACATGGCAACATTATTTATGGCCCAAAGAACTTGTTATACATTCTGATCATGAATTTTGAAACATATTAAAAGTCAAGCTAAACTGAATCGTAGACATGCTAAATGGGTTGAAATTGAGACTTTCCTTATGTCATTAAACACAAGAAGGGTAAAGAAATGTTATTGTCGATGCTTTGTCTCGCCGCTATACTATGCTTTCACAACTTGACTTCAAAATATTTGGTTTGGAGACCATCAAAGATCATATATGCATGATGCTGATTTTAAAGATGTAATGCAGAATTGTAAAGAAGGAAGAACATGGAACAAGTTCGTTATTAATGATGGTTTGTGTTCCGTATACAAGCTGCATTCCTAGCTATTTGCTCTTTTGTTGTTGCAGGAGGCTTATGGAGGAGGATTAATGGACACTTTGGCGCCAAGAAGACGGAGGATATATCTACACATTTCTTTTGGCCAAAGATGAGACGGATGTTGAGCGCTTGTTGTAGCTCGCCTGCACTACATGTCAAAAAGCCAAGTCACGACTCAATCCTCATGGTTTATATATGCTTTTGCTGTGCCTAGTGTTCCTTGGGAGGATATATCTATGGACTTTGTTTTAGGTTTACCTCTAACAAAGAAGGAGGGATAGCATATTTGTTGTCGTGGATAGATTCTCAAAATGGCACACTTTATACCATGTCATAAAAGCCGATGATGTCATAATGTTGCTGATTTGTTCTTTCGTGAAATTATTCGCTTGCATGGTGTGCCAAATACTATTGTTTCAGATCGTGATACTAAATTTCTTAGCCACTTTTGGAGATGTTTATGGGCTAAGTTGGGGACTAAACTGCTTTAGTACTACTTGTCACCCCAAACCGATGGATAAATCAAGTAGTCAATAGAACATTGTCTACTATGCTTAGGGCTGTTTTGAAGAATAATAAGAAATGTGGGAAGAATGCTTGCCTCATATTGAATTTGCTTATAATCGCTCATTACATTCTACAACTAAGATGTGCCCTTTGAAATTGTGTATGGCTTCCTCACCGTGCACCTATTGATTTGTTGCTCTTCCATCTTCGGAGAAGGTTAATTTTGATGCTAAAGAACGTGTTGAATTGATTTTAAAAATGCATGAGATAACTAAGGAAAACATTGAGCGATGAATGCTAAATATAAACTTGTCGGAGATAAGGGTAGAAAACATGTTGTCTTTGCACTGGAGATCTTGTTTGGTTACATTTTATGTAAGGATAGGTTTCCAATTTATGCAAATCAAAGCTAATGCCACGTACGATGGTCCATTTAAGGTGTTAGAGAAAATAAATGATAATGCATATAAACTTGAGCTGCTCTGCAGATTTTGGGGTTAGTCCCATTTTTAACATTGCAGATTTGAAGCCTTATTTGGGTGAGGAATATGAGCTCCGTCGAGGACCACTTCATTTCAAGAAGGGAGGATGATGAGGACATCAATACCATTGTTACACCCA
>JAHIAM010005799.1:0-26954 GCA_021605205.1 Aegilops longissima | reverse complement strand
AAGGATGCATTAGGCTTAACAAGAAAATGGGCTTTAAGAAATAATGAATTGATGTAATTGTAAAATCGGGCAAGAATTATAAAAAATGCACCAAACACGTGATTAATTTATAAATTATTATTTTTGGATATTGAATATTTTAATTTCATTAATTGTTGCGAGCGCAATGTTTCGTTGGATTTTTACGTAATATAAATTTATATTGAAATTGTATTTAATCTGACTAGAAATTTCGGGATAAAAATATTTCAGATCCCATCAAAATGTGGGAAATTTTATTGAATTCTGTTTTGAACGGTTGGTTGAAATGGGCTGTACTTTTAACAAACTGTAAATGTGTTGTAGTAAATTCCATTAGATTTCAAAAATGGGCTACACATTCTTACAAATCTCAAATGGGCTATAAGTTCTCTGTCACACACTTCAGGGCTTACTAAGTTGACGCGTCCCCTAAAAAACAGAGTTGACGCGTATGCAAGGCTTTGTCAACTTATAGTCAACACACGGTTATAGCAGCAGTGGCCGTTGGATGTCCATCCAACGAATGCCGTGCTTCTTCTTCAATCTCGGATATTCTAGCTTCACCCGCCCAAAAATGATTCCTCCCCGACATCTGGGTGCACCGCTTCGAAGTCGACTCAGGCCTACTAAGTTAACGTATCAAGGATTTGTCAACTTAGTCTATATAAACGATTCTAGCTGCAGGACCATACGATGTCCATCCAACGGCCGTCGTGCTTCTTCAACCTCTGGTCTTCTTGCTCCAGCCGCCCAAAGCAGCGCCTCGGTCGGCCGCCTCGCCTCCTCGACTCCCGTGGCTGGCTGTCTTGCCGCTGAGGCCTCACCCCTGCCGGATTTTGGGTTCCGCACCCTTAAGGTTCAACTCTAGGGTGCGCGGAGATCCAACCTCCACCGTCCCGCACCTTGCCAATCGCAGGACCTAAACTACCAACAAGAACAGCACAAGAGACGCAAGATTTATATCGGTTCAAAGCCACCATCATGGTGTAATACCCTACCCAAAGGTGTGGTGTGTGGATTGCCTCGGGCTATTGAGGAACAAGACAGGAAGAACAGCCTCATGAGGGTCTGTTCTGGTGGGTGTGATGAACTGCCGAGTGGTGTCCCGCCGCCTGCATGAGGATCGGGTCTCTCTCCTTCTAGATTCGAATGGCGGATCCTCCGTCCCCTCCTATGGTGGCTAGCTCTACTTATATAGACGAAGGCCCTGGGCCTCTTCCCAAATATTGAGCGGAAGGGCACCAACAATTGGCCATTTTGAAGGGGAACAGCGGGTACACTTATCTCGACTAAAGTTGGTCCTCACCGCCAAAGGCTCGTGATGACGCCGCTTGGGCTCCACGATGATCGCATTCCAGCCGCTGGGGCTGGTCTTGGTCTTGTTGCACCAAACGGATGCCTTTGCTTGATGCTCTTGCTCGCGCTTGCTCCCTTTGCACCAAAGAGGAAAGGAGGACGCTGCTGGCCGGGCGCCTCGATCGGGCGCCCTTGGTCGTCATGGCTTATGCCACGGGCACCTCGCGAGGTACCCCGACTTGAACTCTCCGCCTCCTCATGAGCCAGCCTGACGAGGCCGTGCCCGAGGAAGCTCCTTGTCGTCCGCCTCATGAGGCTTGGCCCCTCGCGAGGGTCTTGAGCTATGCTGATGTAGATGGCCGCCCTGGCCTCCTTGAGCCACGCTGCAAGCCGCAGTGCAAGTCTGGGACCCCTGCCCCCGCAACGCCGACAGAGCCCCTGGCCACGGTGCGCCCGAACTTGGCCGAGCAGAGAGCGCGAGGGCAAGTCTGGAAGCCTTTGCGGGTCCTAACAGCCCTGCGGCCTTGGGCGACGCGTGGCGGTTGATTGGACGGGTGGCACTGTTCCCCACGCCTCCTTATTTCGCGGCTTGCTAGGGCGGACACACCGCTGCACACATCTGTTCCCTCTCGCTGCTTGCGCGCCCAGCCCTTCCCTCTCTCGAACTCCGCTTCCATTTCCAATCCAATCTCAAATCCCCTTCCCCTTTGATCGCCTCAGCTCGACGAAGAAGGGAAAGGGAAGAAACCTGCGCTTCGCCGCGCCGCCGCCGGGGCTCTCCGTCGACCGCCGATCATACTCAACTGGAGGGCTTGGGCAAGGTCAGTTCGGCTCGCCACCTCCTTCAACGAATGCGGAAGATGACGGCCTGGCCCGCGGCCCCACTTCGCCATCGACAGATAGTTACCGAGGTCCGTATTTTGTCGACGCTCGTGGGCGGGCTAGTTCCCCTTCTCTGATTTCTTCAATGCTGTGCTTTCCCACTATCGATCCACATGATGCATCCGGGTCCTGAGTCCATTACTCTCCTCTCGGTCTTCGCTTTCGCTTGTGAGGCAATGATGGGCATCCTTCCTCGGTTGCCTTGTCTGCGCCACTTCTTCTCTCTCGCGCCTTTGTCGACCCCACTCAATGCTCGGCGTGCGTGAGCTTCGTCAGCCGCGCCCGAGACTGCGGCCTCAGGGATTGACTTTAGCCTGCCTCCGCCCGCGGCTGAGTTCCACGAGAGATGGCCGTACGTGGATGTTGTTGGGGAACGTTGCAGAAAATTAAAATTTTTCCTACAGTTTCACCAAGATCCATCTATGAGTTCATCTAGCAACGAGTCATGGAGAGTGATTGCATCTACATACCACTTGTAGATCGCGTGCGAAGCGCCTCAATGGAACGGGATGATGGAGTCGCATCACCGTGATTCAGATCATCGATGACCTAGTGTTGAACGGACAGCACCTCCGCTGCTCAACACACGTGACGGAGCGGATGACGCCTCCTCCTTCTTGATCCAGCAAGGGGAAGGAGAGGTTGATGATGATCCAGCAGCACGACGGCGTGGTGGTGGATGCAGCAGAACTCGGCAGGGCTTCGCTAAGCAACTACGGGAGGAGGAGGAGGTGTTGCAGGAGGAGGAGGCGCCAGGGCTTATAGGTGCGGCCACCCTCCCTCCCTCCCTTTATATAGGTGCAAGAGAGAGGAGAGGCGAGCCTCGCCCCTTCCTCCAAGGAAGGGAGTGCGGCCAATGGGGAGGAGTCCATCTCCCAAGGCACCCTGAGGTGCCTTCCTTTAGGACTCTCCCCTTTTTCTTATATCTTGGCACATGGGCCTCTTGGGGCTGGTGCCCTTGGCCCATATGGGCCAAGGCGCACCCCCTATAGCCCATGTGCCCCCCTGGTGTAACACCCCGGATGTAACTTTCCATATTTGTAACTCCAACTCTTGCCATTTTCGGCATTGTGATATGATATTTCCTCCGTGGTTGGGTTTTTCTTCATTTTGCTTTTTGTCCATGTCATGCATTTTCATATCATGTCATCATGTGCATCGATTTGCATACGTGTTCGCCTCATGATTCCGAGCATTTTCCCGCTGTCCGCTTTTGCAATCCGCACTCCTATGTCCCCCGACGCCCCTTTTACGCTTTTTCCGTGAGCGGTACTAAACTTTCTCGAATGGATCGAGGTTTGTCAAGTGGCCTTGGTATACCACCGTAGACCACCCGTCAAGTTTCGGTCATTTGGAGCTCGTTTGGTACTCCAACGGTTAACCGCACTCGCAAAGGCCTCTTTTAAGTTGCAGCCCAACACCCTCCAAAACAGCCCAATAACCCATCTAAGTCACTTCC
The DNA here is from genome assembly GCA_021605205.1 of Aegilops longissima. Lineage (NCBI taxonomy): Eukaryota > Viridiplantae > Streptophyta > Magnoliopsida > Poales > Poaceae > Aegilops > Aegilops longissima. Next base: position 23,296 of record JAHIAM010005799.1, on the reverse strand, counting down.
ATGCTCTCCGTCGTCGGATCACGATCGTGGGCGAAAACTACACCTCATTTGGAGCTTCCTAGCTCCTTCTACCTATAAATATGCATCTCCCTCCAAATCCGGATCATTTCCCCGAACCCTAGACGAATCCTCCAGCCCGCCGACACGTCCCGATCGGACTGGACGCGTCCGCCGCCAGGCTCGGGCGAACCAGGGCTGCCACGTGGCACTCCGCCGCCCAGCTGCCGCTGCTCACACGCGCCCGCCCTCCTGCCGGCCGCCTCCGCCAAGGTCCCCCGCCTCGACCGCCGTCGCCGCCCCTCCGCCTCGCCGCCGAGAGTCCCGCATGCCCTCCGCCGCCTCGCTGGCCGGCGCTGCCGCCTCCTCGCTTGCCAAGGCCAAGCCGCCCGGCCTCCGCTCCTCCGCCCATGCTCATCGCTGGCGCCTGGTTGCCGCCCTGGCGCCGCCCGCTCCGCCTCTCCTTCTCCTCCCTGCCCGAGCTCGGCGAGCAGCCGAGCGGCCGCCGCCGCCTCGCCTCGGATCTCAGATCCACCACCACAGGGTTGACTTTCTCCTTCCCCGAATCCTCTAAGTCAATTTTTTGGTGATATTTGTTGCATTTTCATGTGCCATAACTTTGCACCCGTAGCTCTGTTTCGTGCGTGTAATATGTCAAAATGTTCGTCTCGATGAGTAGATCATTTCATCTCATTGCATCATTTTCATTTGAGCTCATCTTGATGCCCGAAATGCTGTGAGAAGAGGGCTATGTGATGTTAGTTTCGCTTCTTAATGTAACATGCACTTTGTCATTTTTGCCATGATTGATGTGTGCACCCTATGAACTTGAGTCCTACATGTGTTTTGTAATATGCCATGCCATCTTTCCAGGGTGTATGCCATGTATTTTTGTGATCTCTGTGGTGACTAGCACAAGCATGCAAACTAGGCTTCATGATGTTGCTGATTTCAGCCCTGCTTTGGTTGATATTTTTATGCCATGTTAACTTGATGCTACCGAGAGATCCATGCATATTTTGAGATACTTCAGTAAGGATGTTTTGAACATATGGTTATGCTCTATCCATCCATGCCCTTGTTTGCAATTATGGAGTGCCATAGTTTGAGTCAATCGAGCTCTACTTTTGCTATAAAATGTTTCCTGGCAGATTGTTTACATGTTATTCAATTTTGCCAAGGTTGTTGTAGTTGATCCGTGTATGCTATGATGTTGTTCTTGCCATGTATATCTTCTATGCCATGTCTTCTTGATGTATGTATGCTTAGTTTATCATTTAATGCTCTGTAGTGAGTGCTTTGAGCTCTTGAACATGCCTACTTGTTATCTGTTTTTGTCATGCCCTGTTGAATCATAACTAAACTTGCTATATTGACATGGGTGTTACTATATTTTCTAATCCTTTTGGCTTATGGTCAGTAAGGGACTTTTGTTCTATGCTTTGAGTAGATTCATGCCATGCCTTGTTTTGCTATTATAAGTTCCTCTAGCATGTTGTTTCATTGCTCAACATTGCTTCCTCGATGCTGATTTCATGTTAGTATTTTCTCCAAGTCTGTGAAGTCGATATGTTTTGCACTTTTGCCATGCTTGTTTGGACCTGTTATGATGTGAATTAGCCGTAGCTCAGTGTTCATCTTTTGTCAAGCATCTTGAGTAGATCACTGCAATGTGCTTTGTTGGTACGTTTGGGTGCAGGAGCTTAATTTCTTGTTGCTTGCTATGTGGCATCATGTCATTAATGGCAGATTTGTGTCATTCTTGTTTTGCTTGTCATTTGCAAACCGTGCATCCGATTCCGGTGATCTTTATATCGATTTCAACCAAATCATCTCATCTTTCCAGCGCATACTTGGTTTGCCAAGTTGATGCCTGGTTCATCATTTTCCTTCCGAGCACGATACGCATTGCATATCACATCTCGCATATCATGTCATATTTTGCATCATGTTGCTTGTGCATTGCACCGTGATTTATTGTGGTTCCTTTGTTTTGTTCTTGCTTTGGGTAGAGCCGGAGACGAGTTCGTGAACGAGGAACCTGTTGAGAACGCTACGAGGATCAAGCTTTCGACAACTCGAGAACTTTGCGTGCAAGATGACCATACCTCGAAATCACTTCTATCTTTGCTATGCTAGATGCTCGCTCTTTGCTATGCCTATGCTATGATGCCTATCACTTGCTTATCATGCCACCCATATTGCCATGTCAGCCCCTAACCATCCTTTCCTAGCAAACCGCTGATTGGCTATGTTACCGCTTTGCTCAGCCCTCTTATAGCGTGCTAGTTGCGTGAAGATGAAGTTTGTTCCTTGTTGAACATGGAGATGTTGTTCCTTGTTGGAACATGTTTACTTGTTGGGGATATCACAATATATCTGCTATAATTAATGCATCTATATACTTGGTAAAGGGTGGAAGGCTCGGCCTTATGCCCGTGTTTTGTTCCACTCTTGCCACCCTAGTTTCCGCCATACCGTGTTATGTTCCTTGATTTCGCTCCTTACACGGTTGGGTGATTTATGGGACCCCTTGACAGTTCGCTTTGAATAAGACTCCTCCAAAGAAGGCCCAACATTGGTTTTACCATTTGCCACCTAAGCCTTTTTCCCCGGTTTTCGCGAGCCCGAGGGTCATCTTTATTTTAACCCCCCGACCAGTGCTCCTTCGAGTGCTGGCCCGAACCGAGCCACCATGGGGCCACCACGGGAAACTCGAGGCTTGGTTTTACTCAGAGCCTGCCTCATCCGGATGTGCCTCGAGAACAAGATATGTGCAGCTCCTATCGGGATTTGTCGGCACAATCGGGTGGCTTTGCTGGTCTTGTTTTATTGCTGTCGAAATGTCTTGTAGTCCGGGATTCCGAGATTGATCGGGTCTTCCCGTAGAAGGAATATCCTTCGCTGACCGTGAGAGCTTATAATGGGCTGTTGGGACACCCTCGCAGGTATTATCTTTCAAAGCCGTGCCCGCGTTATGAGGCAGATGGGAATTTGTTAATGTCCGTTGTAGAAAACCCGGTTGACCTTAATTAAAATACACATCAAGCGGTGTAACCGTGATGGTCTCTTCTCGGAGTCCGGAAGTGAACACGGTGTTGGAGTTATGTTTGACGAAGTAGTTCAGATCACTTCTTGATCGCTACTAGCTTCACGACCGTGCCTTGCTTCTCTTCTCGCTCTCTTTTGCGTAATGTAGCCACCATATATGCTAGTCGCTTGCTGCAGCTCCACCTCACAACTCTGTCCTTCCTATAAGCTTAAATAGTCTTGATCTCGCGGTGTGAGATTGCTGAGTCCCCGTGACTCATGATTCTACCAAAACAGTTGCAGTGCCGACGATGCCAAGGCAGTGACGCAACCGAGCTCAAGTGGAGTTCGACGAGGAACGTGGTCGTTATTATGTGTCTTTTCCTGATGATCAGAGTGGAGCCCAGTTGGGACGATCGGGATCTGTAGCATTTGGGGTATCTTCTTTTATTTTGGTTCCGTAGTCGGACCTTGAGTGTAATCTGAATGATGGATGTTTATTTATGTATTGTGTGAAGTGGCTAATGAAGCCAACTATGTATCTCTTTCCTTATGTATTACATGGGTTGTGTGAAGATTACCTCACTTGCGACATTGCTTTCAATGCGGTTATGCTCTAAGTCGTGCTTCGACACGGGGAGATATAGCCGCATCGAGGGCGCTATAAGTTGGTAATCGAGCCTTCCCGACTTAGGAGCCCCCGCTTGATTGTTTGTCATGCGTTGTTGAGTCTAGAACAAAATGTTTTGAGTCTTAGGATTATATATATCGGAGAGTAGGATTCTTTTACTCCCCAGTCCCTTCGTCGCTCTGGTGAGGTCTCCCGACGAGAAGTTTTGACTCTCCTCTCCTCAAATTTCACTAAAAAATTTTAGGATCACGCTGGTATCTTGGAATCGCTCCGATGGTTTTGTGACGAGAACATTGTTCTTGGTGCCTCCCGACATTTAGGGTTGTGGCAGTGTCCCGGGAGTTGAGCTCGAGGTGTTGTCGCCACAATTTTATCGCTGCGCTTCGAATACCGAGCTTTACCGACATCGAAATCTCTTTTGTACAGTTGTTGGTGAGATAACCCGATAACCCAAGATCAAGGCGAGCTCGAGTATTGCCATGACTCAGATAACGGATGCTTTTCAAGGTCGAGGTACACGATTTCAAGATTTCTTGGTTATGTGTTGACGGATGGATACTGCTTGGATCTAGGTATTGTTAGTTTGGGTGATATATTTTGTGTCCCTCAGATCCCCAACACCGATTGCATAACCAGAAAGTTTCGGAGTTTATAGGTGGGATTCAAGTAGCTCTTAGCATTTCTTCCCGCAGATATTTGGTTTGTGATTGGGTAATCCTTACCACTTATTTGTTCCATCTTTACCTTGTTATTTTTTCATCAACCTTTAATCAAGTGGCTTTCACCTTAATGGACGTGTGATGTTAACTTTGGAATTCATTCGCTCATCCTTGTTCGAATGTTTATTGTGAAGACTATATGTTGCAATTTCTATCCGCTGATTCAACTTGTCTATCTGTCTCATCAAGTGCTAACGGATGTCACCTCTTCAGATGGCTCCGCCAACGCCGAAATCCGGAACGAAATGATGGGAGTCACCGAACCTCCACCTCCACCTCCGCCTCCGGAGGCATGGCAAGCTATCATGGCAGCCACCAATGCCAATGCTCGATGATTTTGCAACTCTTGCAAGAGCGCACTCAAGGGCAAGGCAATCAAGGAAATCAAGGTCAAGGCAACAACCAGCCGACTTTTCTACCCTCGACCGGTTCCTCGCTAATCAGCCAAGTCTTTCGGTTTAGTGTCGAGGCCACAGACGCCGACGATTGGCTTGTGGACATCTGCAAACATTTTGAATGTAGCAATGTCGACCTGAGGACTTTGTCAAGTTTGCATCGCTTCAACTCAAGGACCAAGCTGCCGAGTGGTTCCAAAATACAAAGATTCCAGAGGAGGTCGTGTCATTACCTCGGGATGAGTTCCGCGAGACTTCAGAGCTCACCACATTCAAAAGTGTTGTTGAGAGCAAGCGTGAGGAGTTCCGCAATCTCAAGCAAGGCAACATGTCCTGTATCAATACAATATCCAGTTCTGTAAACTCGCCGCTTTGCTAAGCAAGACGTCCCTGATGAAAAGAGTATGATCTATCAATTCAGAGGTGGTCTCAGAGAAGATCTGCAATTAGCTCTTGTGCTTTTTGAGCTAGAAAAGTATGATGAATTCTACAACATGGCACTGAAGCAAGAAGTTGCCCAGCTCAAATGTGAGGCTTCTAAGAAGAGAATCAGGGATGCAGTTCAGTCTTCTTCTTCCTCTCAAGTGGCAGCTAAGCAGAAGTTCTACCTTCCTCCTCCTCCGCTCCGTCAGCCTTTATCGCCAGAAGAACTCAGTGGTCGTGGATCTTCCCACCCGCCCAACCCAAAGCTATCGTAACAAGTCTAATTCTCAAGCTCCAAGGTCAAATGCTCCTTACACCGTCCGCCTCTCGGTGACTTGCAACAAGTGTCGCAGAGAAGGTCACTATGCGAACAAGTGCTTCAACCAAAGGCGCCTTCCGCCTCCTCCTCCCGTGAAATCTTCCAGCAATGCAAAGGTCAAGCATAATCCAAAGCATGCAAAGGTGAATATGATGAATGCAGCTCAAGTGGAGGAATCTATCGATGTGATAATGGGTAATCTCGCTAATGATATTCCCGCAAAAGTCTTATTTGATACCGTGCATCCATTCTTTCATGTCATATCCTTTTGCATCAAGCACAATTTTGATACAGAGGAATTACCTAAAGCATTGCAAGTTATTTCTCCGGCTAAGCGTTTGAGCTCTAGCATGATGGTTCCAATGTCGGTATCAAGATGGGCGACTATAGATTTCTGCTAAACCAATTGTCCTTGGTGACTCGGATATTGATCTTATTCTCGGATGGATCGGCTTTCTCAGACAAAGCTCAGCTTGATTGTGCTGCCAGGAAATTCAATTGACTCACTCTTCTAATGATGTGATCATCTATGCCGCTGTGATGAAACCATTCGGTTGTTTTCTCTCAATGAGAAGGGCGAATTGATGCTATCTCTCGATTCCAAATGCTTGTGAGTACCAAGATGTCTTTCCGTAAGAGCTTCCGGTATGCCTCCTCATCGCCGCTTGAATTCGTATCGATCTTGAGCCTGCATCAACCCGCTTGCAAGCGCCCATACAAGCTTGGACCTAATGAGCTGAAGGAATTGAAGAAGCAGCTCGATGAACAAGAGCGTCCGGTTTGATCGACCGAGTTCATCTCCTTGGGGTTGTGGTGTTCTTTTGTCCGAAGAAGGATGGCACGGACCGACTTTAAGGCCGATTACCGCCCATTGAATAAGAAGACAATCAAGAACAAGTATCCACTTCCCAACATCAATGAGCTTTTCGAGCAACTCAAAGGTGCTAAAGTGTTCTCCAAGCTTGACCTTCATATGGGTTATCATCGATTCAGATTCGTGAACAAGATATTCCCAAGACAGATTCGAACAAGCTTTGGTTCTTATGAATATACTGTCATGTCTTTCGCCTTGTCAATGCTCCTCCAACATTCTCTCGGATGATGAACTTCATCTTCAACCCCTACACCAATGAATTCGTCTTGGTCTATCTTGATGATATTTTGGTCTTCTCCAAGAATAAGAAGGATCATGCCAAACATTTGCGATTGGTGCTAGACAAGCTCAGAGAGTATCAATTCTATGCTAAGTTCTCCAAATGTGAATTTTGGCTTGATGAAGTGCTTTATCTTGGTCATATCATCTCCGCCAAGGGCATCGCTGTTAATCCCGAGAAGGTGTCCGCAGTTGTGAATTGGGAACCTCCTCAGAATGTCAAGCAGCTCCGCAGTTTTCTTGGTCTTGCAAGCTATTGCCGAAGATTCGTTGAGAATTTCTCTAAGATTGCAAAGCCTCTTTCCAACCTCCTCCAGAAGCATGTGAAGTATGTCTGGTCTCCTGAGTGTGACGTTGCTTTCAATACTCTCAAAGAGAAACTCGTCACAGCTCCCTGCCTTGACTCCTCCCGATGAATCCAAGCCATTCAAGTTTTCTCGTGATGCTTCTTCAAGGTCTCGTGCTGTGTTAATGCAAGAGAAGAGAGTTGTGGCCTATACCTCTCGTCACCTGAAGCTCAACGAAAAGAACTACCCCACTCACGATCTTGAGTTGGCGGCAGTTGTCCATGCATTGATAACATGGAGACATCTCTTGTTGGGAAGGAAAGTGGACATTTTCACCGATCACAAGAGTCTCAAGTATATCTTCACTCAACCCAACCTCAACCTCAGTGCAAACTCGATGGGTCGAAATGATTCAAGAGTACAACCCAAGTATTGAATATACTCGCAAGGCCAATGTCATTGCAGATGCTTTGAGCAGAAGGCTTATCGCAATGCTTTAATCCTCAGGCTCTTCCAACCGGATCTTTGTGAAGCTTTCCGCAAGCTGAATCTTCAAGTTGTTCCTCAAGGCTTTCTTGCCAACCTCATAGTCTCTCCTACTTTGGAAGATCAAATTCGTGAGGCTCAACTTCCGGATACCATGGTGAAAAAGGTGAAACGTGGTATCGACAAGGGCATTTCCAAGTACAAGTGCTTCCACATTGATGACAAAGATACTCTTTTATTCGAGGACCGGATTGTGGTTCCTAAGGGTGATCTACGTAAAGTCATTATGAACGAGGCACACAATTCGCTTCTATCCATTCATCCCGAAGTACGAAGATGTACCATGACCTCAAGCAATATATTGGTGGACTCGAATGAAGCGAGAAATTGCTCAATTCGTGAATGAGTGTGATGTCTGCAGAAGAGTGAAAGCAGAACACCAACGACCAGCTGGTCTCCTCCAACCTCTTGCTATTCCAGAATGGAAGTTTGATCATATTGAGATGGACTTCGTGACTGGTTTTCCAAAGTCCAAGCGTGGAAATGATGCTATCTTCGTTGTCATTGACAAGCTTACTAAAGTGGCTCATTTTCTTCCAATCAAAGAATCTATCACAGCAGCTCAGTTGGCAGAGCTATACACATCCAGGATTGTCTCCTTGCATGGCATTCCACAAGTGATCTCTTCAGACCGTGGCAGCATCTTCACCTCCAAGTTTTGGGATTCTTTTCAAAGGCCATGGGCACCAACATTCGCTTCAAAGACAGCTTTCCATCCTCAAACAAGTGGCCAAGTCGAGCGAGTCAATCAAATCCTTGAAGATATGCTCAGGGCTTGTGTCATTTCTTTCGGTATGAAGTGGAAGATTGTCTTCCATATGCCGAAGTTCTCCTACAACAACAGCTTCCAAGCGAGTTCGGCAAGGCCCCATTCGAAATTTCTATGGCGAAAGTGTCGACTCTCTCAATTGGTCCGAGACAGTGAACGCCAACTTCTTGGCAACGACTTGATCACGAAGTCAAGAAATGTGCAAAGTCATTCGTGAGAATCTCAAAGCCGCCGCAATCGCGCCAAAGAGCTATTATGATGACAAGCACCGTGATGTGGCTTTTGAAATCGGAGACCATGTCTACCTCCGCCTCTCCAATGAAAGGCACTCGCCGCTCGTATCAAAGGAAGCTTGCCCCTAGATACGTGGGTCCTTTCAAGATCATTGGCAAAAGAGGCGATCTCGCCTATCAACTTGAGCTCCCGTCCAACTTCGTGAACATGCACGATGTGTTTCACGTGTCAAAGCTTCGCAAGTGCTTCAAGACTCCTGAGCGCACTATCAACTTCGAAGAAATTGACCTCCAAGAAGATCTCTCTTATCATGAGCACCCCGTTGCTATTCTTGAAGAAACCGAGCGCAAGACTCGCAACAAGTCAATCAAATTCTGAAAGTGAAGTGGTCACACCATTCGACCGAGAAGCCACCGGGAGCGCGAGGATCACCTCCGCTCAATATCCGGAGTTCTTTTCAGTCCTAGATCTCGGACGAGATCCTCTTGTAGTGGTGGAGTGTTGTAACACCCGGATGTAACTTTCCATATTTGTAACTCCAACTCTTGCCATTTTCGCATTGTGATATGATATTCCTCCGTGGTTGGGTTTTTTCTTCATTTTTGCATTTTGTCCATGTCATGCATTTTCATATCATGTCATCATGTGCATCGATTTGCATACGTGTTCGCCTCATGATTCCGAGCATTTTCCCGTTGTCCGCTTTTGCAATCCGCACTCCTATGTCCCCGGCGCCCCTTTTACATTTTTCCGTGAGCGGTACTAAACTTTCTCGAATGGACCGAGGTTTGTCAAGTGGCCTTGGTATACCACCGTAGACCACCTGTCAAGTTTCGGTCATTTGGAGCTCGTTTGGTACTCCAACGGTTAACCGCACTCTCGCAAAGGCCTCTTTTAAGTTGCAGCCCAACACCCTCCAAAACAGCCCAATAACCCATCTAAGTCACTTCCATGCTCTCCGTCGTCGATCACGATCGTGGGCGAAAACTACACCTCATTTGGAGCTTCCTAGCTCCTTCTACCTATAAATATGCATCTCCTCCAAATCCTTGGATCATTTCCCCGAAACCCTAGACGAAATCCTCCAAGGCCACCGGACACGCACGGATCGGACCGACGCGTCCGTCGCCGCGCCCGGGCGAACCAGGGGCTGCCACGGCACTCTGCTTCCCACCCGCCACCGCTGCCTCCTGTCCTCCTCCGGCCGCGCCTGGCCCCCGCCTGACCGGTCGCGTCGCCCCCCTCCGCCCTCGCCGCCTGCCCTCATGCCTCCGCACGCCTGCGCTGGCGGGCGCTGCCGCCGCCTCTCACTGGCCCGGCCACACTGCTCGCCCGGCCTCGCCTCCGCCATGATCGCTGGGCGCCATTGCCGCCGCCTGGCGCCACCCGCCGGCCCTGCCCTCTCCTCCTCCCGCCCGAGCTCATGAAGCAGCCGAGAGCCCGCTGCCGCCTTGCCCGCCTCGGATCTCAGATCCACCACCACGGGTTGACTTTCTCCTTCCCCGAATCCTCTAAGTCAATTTTTTGGTGATATTTGTTGCATTTTCATCATGCCATAACTTTGCACCTGTAGTCTGCTTTCATGCGTGTAATATGTCAAAATGTTCGCCTCGATGAGTAGATCATTTCATCTCATTGCATCATTTTCATTTGAGCTCATCTTGATGCCCGAAATGCTGTGAGAAGAGGGCTATGTGATGTTAGTTTCTGTTTCTTAACAGAACATGCACTTTTGTCATTTTTGCCATGATTGATGTGTGCACCCTATGAAGTTGAGTCCTACATGTGTTTTGTAATATGCCATTCCATCTTTCCAGGGGTGTATGCCATGTATTTTTGTGATCTCTGTGGTGACTAGCACAAGCATGCAAACTAGGCTTCATGATGTTGCTGATTTCAGCCCCTGTTTTGCTGATATTTTTATGCCATGTTAACTTGATGCTACCGAGAGATCCATGCATATTTTGAGATACTTCAGTAAGGATGTTTTGAACATATGGTTATGCTCTATCCATCCATGCCCTTGTTTGCAATTATGGAGTGCCATAGCTTGAGTCAATCGAGCTCTACTTTTGCTATAAAATGTTTCCTGGCAGATTGTTTACATGTTATTCAATTTTGCCAAGGTTGTTGTAGTTGATCCATGTATGCTATGATGTTGTTCTTGCCATGTATATCTTCTATGCCATGTCTTCTTGATGTATGTATGCTTAGTTTATCATTTAATGCTCTGTAGTGAGTGCTTTGAGCTCTTGAACATGCCTACTTGTTATCTGTTTTTGTCATGCCATGTTGCTGAATCTGTTAACGAAACTTGCTATATTGACATGGGTGTTACTATATTTTCTAATCCTTTTTGGCTTATGGTCAGTAAGGGACTTTTGTTCTATGCTTTGAGTAGATTCATGCTATGCCTTGTTTTGCTATTATAAGTTCCTGTAGCGTGCTGTTTCATTGCTCTGAACATTGCTTCCTGATGCTGATTTCTGGCATGTTAGTATTTTCTCCAAGTCTGTGAAGCTGATATGTTTTGCACTTTTGCCATGCTTGTTTGGACCTGTTATGATGTGAATTAGCCGTAGCTCAGTGTTCATCTTTTGTCAAGCATCTTGAGTAGATCACTGCAATGTACTTTGTTGGTACGTTTGGGTGCAGGAGCTTAATTTCTTGTTGCTTGCTATGTGGCATCATGCTGTTAATGGCAGATTTGTGTCAATCTTGTTTTGCTTGTCATTTGCAAACCGTGCATCCGATTCCGGTGATCTTTATATCGATTTCAACCGAAATCATCTCATCTTTCCAGCGGCATACTTGGTTTGCCAAGTTGATGCCTGGTTCATCATTTTCCTTCCGGAGCACGCATACGCATTGCATATCACATCTCGCATATCATGTCATGTTTTGCATCATGTTGCTTGTGCATTGCACCGTGATTTATTGTGGTTCCTTTGTTTGTGTTCTTGCTTTGGGTAGAGCCGGGAGACGAGTACGTGAACGAGGAACCTGTTGAGAACGCTTACGAGGATCAAGCTTTCGACAACTCGAGAACTTTGCGTGCAAGATGACCATACCCTCGAAATCACTTCTATCTTTGCTATGCTAGATGCTCGCTTTTTGCTATGCCTATGCTATGATGCCTATCACTTGCTTATCATGCCACCCATATTGCCATGTCAGCCCCTAACCATCCTTTCCTAGCAAACCGCTGATTGGCTATGTTACCGCTTTGCTCAGCCCCTCTTATAGCGCTAGTTGCAGGTGAAGATGAAGTTTGTTCCTTGTTGAACATGGAGATGTTGTTCCTTGTTGGAACATATTTACTTGTTGGGGATATCACAATATATCTGCTATAATTAATGCATCTATATACTTGGTAAAGGGTGGAAGGCTCGGCCTTATGCCTGTGTTTTGTTCCACTCTTGCCACCCTAGTTTCCGCCATACCGTGTTATGTTCCTTGATTTCGCTGCTCCTTACACGGTTAAGGGTGATTTATGGGACCCCTTGACAGTTCGCTTTGAATAAGACTCCTCCAAAGAAGGCCCAACATTGGTTTTACCATTTGCCACCTAAGCCTTTTTCCCCCGGGTTTTCGCGAGCCCGAGGGTCATCTTTATTTTAACCCCCCGACCAGTGCTCTTCGAGTGGCTGGCCCAACCGAGCCGCCATGGGCCACCACGGGAAACTCGAGGCTTGGTTTTACTCAGAGCCTGTCTCATCCGGATGTGCCCTGAGAACGAGATATGTGCAGCTCCTATCGGGATTTGTCGGCACAATCGGGTGGCTTTGCTGGTCTTGTTTTATTGCTGTCGAAATGTCTTGTAGTCCGGGATTCCGAGATTGATCGGGTCTTCCTGGTAGAAGGAATATCCTTCGTTGACCGTGAGAGCTTATAATGGGCTAAGTTGGGACACCCCTGCAGGGTATTATCTTTCGAAAGCCGTGCCCGCGGTTATGAGGCAGATGGGAATTTGTTAATGTCCGTTGTAGAAAACCCGGTTGACCTTAATTAAAATACACATCAACGCTGCAGTGTAACCGTGATGGTCTCTTCGGCGGAGTCCGGAAGTGAACACGGTGTTGGAGTTATGTCCGACGAAGTAGTTCAGATCACTTCTTGATCGCTACTAGCTTCACGACCGTGCCTTTTGCTTCTCTTCTCGCTCTTTTGCGAATGTAGCCACCATATATGCTAGTCGCTGCTGCAGCTCCACCTCAAAACTCTGTCCTTCCTATAAGCTTAAATAGTCTTGATCTCGCTGGTGTGAGATTGCTGAGTCCCCGTGACTCACAGATTCTACCAAAACAGTTGCAGGTGCCGACGATGCCAAGGTGGCGACGAACCGAGCTCAAGTGGAGTTCGATGAGGAACGTGGTCGTTATTATGTGTCTTTTCCTCGATGATCGAGTGGAGCCCAGCTTGGGACGATCGGGATTTGTGTAGCATTTGGGGTATCTTCTTTATTTTGCTTCCGTAGTCGAACCTTGAGTGTAATCTGAATGATGGATGTTTATTTATGTATTGTGTGAAGTGGCGATCGTAAGCCAACTATGTATCTCTTTCCTTATGTATTACATGGGTTGTGTGAAGATTACCTCACTTGCAACAATGCTTTCAATGCGGTTATGCCTCTAAGTCGTGTTCAAACGTGGGAGATATAGCCGATCGAGGGATGCTACCCGGGCAGGTGGACCCCTCGGTGGACCCCCGACCACTTTCGCACTCCCAGACAATACCGATAACGCTGGAAACTTTTTCCGCGACCAAAATAAGACGCCCTATATATAAATCTTTACCTCCGACCATTCCGAACTCCTCGTGACGTCCGGGATCTCATTCGGACTCAACAACATTCGGTTTGCTGCATACTCATATTCATACAACCCTAGCGCCACCGAACCTTATGTGTAGACCCTACGGGTCGGGAGACATACGAGACATGACCAAGACGGCTTCGGGCAAGAACCAACAGCGGATCTGGATACCCATGTTGGTTCCCACATGCTCCTCGATGATATCATCGGATGAACCACGATGTCGAGGATTCAATCAACCCCGTGATACTATTCCCTTTGTCAATCGGTATTTTACTTGCCCGAGATTCGATCGTCGGTATCCCAATACCTCGCTCAATCTCGCTATCGCAAGTCACTTTACTCGCATCAGAATGCATGATCCCGTGACCGACACTTGGTCACTTTGAGCTCATTATGATGATGCATTACCGAGTGGGCCCAGAGATACCTCTCCGCCATACGGAGTGACAAATCCCGCCCTCGATCCGTGTCAACCCAATGATACTTTCGAGATACCTGTAGTGCACCTTTATAGTCACCCAGCTTACGCCAGGATGTTTGGTACACCCAAAGCACTCTTACGGTATCCGGGAGTTACACGATCTCATGGTCAAAGGAAAAGATACTTGACATTGGAAAAGCTCTAGCAAAACGAACTACACGATCTTGTGCTATGCTTAGGATTGTCTTGTCCATCACATCATTCTCCTAATGATGTGATCCCGTTATCAACGACATCCAATGTCCATAGTCAGAAACCATGACTATCTGTTGATCAACGAGCTAGTCAACTAAAGGCTCACTAGGGACATATTGTGGTCTATGTATTCACACGTGTATTACGATTTCCGATAATACAATTATAGCATGAATAAAAGACAATTATCATGAACAAGGAAATATAATAATAATAATACTTTTATTATTGCCTCTAGGGCATATTTCCAACAGTCTCCCACTTGCACTAGAGTCAATAATCTAGTTACATTGTGATGAATCAACACCCATAGAGTTCGTGTTGATCATGTTTTGCTCATGGAAGAGGTTTAGTCAACAGATCTGCGACATTCAGATCCGTATGCACTTTGCAAATTTCTATGTCCCCATCTTGAACATTTTCACGAATGGAGTTGAAGCGACGCTTGATGTGCCTGGTCTTCTTGTGAAACCTGGCCCTTGGCAAGTGCAATAGCTCCAAGTGTTGTCGCAGAAGAGTTTGATCGGCTCCGACGCATTGGGTATGACTCTAGGTCGGTGATGAACTCCTTCACCCAAATTGCTTCATGTGCTGCCTCCGAGGCTGCCATGTACTCCGCTCACATGTAGATCCCGCCACGACGCTTCGCTTGCAGCTGCACCAGCCATCGCTCCACCATTTAACATATACGTATCCGGTTTGTGACTTTGAGTCATCAAGATCTGTGTCGGCTAGCATCGACGAACCCTTTACGACGAGCTCTTCGTCACCTCCATAAACGAGAAACATGTCCTTTGTCCTTTTCGTGTACTTCAGGATATTCTTGACCGCTGTCCAGTGTTCCTTGCGGGATTACTTTGGTACCTTCCTACAAAACTTACGGCAAAGTTTACATCAGGTCCGGTACACAGATGGCATACATAATAGATCCTATGGCTGAGGCATAGGGGATGACACTCATCTCTTCTTTATCTTTTGTCAGGTCGGGCATTGAGCCGAGCTCAATTTTACACCTTGCAAAACAGGCAAGAACCCTTTCTTGACTGATCCATTTTGAACTTCTTCAAAATCTTATCAAGGTATGTGCTTTGTGAAAGACCTATGAGGCGCCCTCGATCTATCCCTATAGATTTTGATGCCTAATGTGTAAGAAGCTTCTCAAGGTCCTTCATTGAAAAACTCTTATTCAAGTAGGCCTTAATGCTGTCCAAAAGTTCTATATCATTTCCCATCAAAAGTATGTCATCTACATATAATATGAGAAATGCTACATAGCTCCCACTCACTTTCTTGTAAACGCAGGCTTCTCCATAAGTCTCGATAAACCCAAACGCTTTGATCATCTCATAAAAGCGAATGTTCCAACTCCGAGATGCTTGCACCAGCCCATAAATGGATCGCTGGAGCTTGCATACCTTGTTAGCATTCTTAGGATCGACAAAACCTTCCGCTGCATCATATACAGCTCTTCCTTAAGATAACCGTTATGAATACCGCTTTGACGTCCATCTGCCATATCTCATAATCATAGTATGCGGCAATTGCTAACATGATTCGGACGGACTTAAGCTTCGCCACGGAGAGAAAGTCTCATCGTAGTCAATCCCTTGAACTTGTCGATAACCCTTAGCGACAAGTCGAGCTTTATAGATGGTAACATTACCATCCGCGTCCGCCTTCTTCTTAAAGATCCATTTGTTTTCTATCGCCGCCGATCATCGGGCAAGTCTGTCAAAGTCCATACTTTGTTTTCATACATGGATCCTATCTCGGATTGCATGGCTTCAAGCCATTTGTTGGAATCTGGGCCCGCCATCGCTTCTTCATAGTTCAAGGTTCACCGTTGTCTAACAACATGATTTCCGTGACAGGGTTGCTGCACCACTGTGCGTGCGGACGTGTCCTAGTGGACCCACGGGTTCAGAGCAACTTGATCCAAGTACCTTGATCATCATCATTAATTTCTCTCCGCCGATGTAGGCACCACAGAACATTTTCCCGAGCTGCACTACTTTCCGTTCAAGAGGTAGTACTTCATCGAAGTTCTACTTTCCTCCCACTTACTCCTTTCGAGAGAAACTCTTTTTCCGTAAAGGATCCGTTCTTGGCAACAAAGATCTTGCATTCGGATCTAAGGTAGAAGGTATACCCAATGGTTTCCTTTAGGGTATCCTATGAAGACGATTTTCCGACTTGGGTTCGAGCTTTTCAGGTTGAAGTTTCTTGACATAAGCATCGTGATCCCCAAACTTTTAGAAACGATAGCTTAGGTTTCTTCCCAAACCATAATTCATACGGTGTCGCCTCAACGGATTTAGACGGTGCCCTATTTAAAGTGAATGTAGCTGTCTCTTGAGCGATCCCCAAAATGATAGCGGCAAGTCAAGAAGAGACATCATAGATCGCACCATATCCAATAGAGTGCGACACGACGCTCGACACACCGCTACCGAGGTGTTCCAGCGGCGTGAGTTGTGAAACGATTCCACATTTCCTTAAGTGTGTACCAAATTCGTGACTTAAATATTCTCCTCCATGATCTGATCGCAAGAATTTTATCTTTCGTCACGTTGATTCTCTACTTCATTCTGAAATTCCTTGAACTTTTCAAAGGTCTCAGACTTGTGTTTCATCAAGTAGACATACCCATATCTACTCAAGTCATCAAGGAGAGTGAGAACATAACGATATCCTCCATGAGCCTCAATACTCATTGGACCGCATACATCGGTATGTATGATTTCCAATAAGTTGGTTGCCCGCCCATTGTCCCGGAGAATGGAGTCTTGGTCATTTTGCCCATGAGGCATGGTTCGCATGTGTCAAATGATTCATAATCGAGAGACTCTAAAAGTCCATCAAGATGGAGCTTCTTCATGCGCTTGACACCAATGTGACCAAGGCGGCAGTGCCACAAGTATGTGGGACTATCGTTATCAACTTTACATCTTTTGGTATTCACACTATGAACATGTGTAACATTACGCTCGAGATTCATTAAGAATAAACCATTGACCATCGAGCATGACCATAAAAATTTCTCTCATATAAATAGAACAACCATTATTCTCGGATTTAAATGAGTAGCCATCTCAGATTAAACGAGATCCCGATACAATGTTCATGCTCAAACTAGGTACTAAATAACAATTATTGAGGTTTTAAACTAATCCCGTAGGTAAATGTAGAGGTAGCGGTCGACGGCGATCACATCGACCTTGGAACCATTCCCGACGCCAAGATCGTCACCTCGCCCTTCGCCAGCCTCGCTTATTCCGCAGCTCCTGCCGTGAGTTACATATATGAGCAACGGCACCGTATCAAATACCCAGTGAGTTACTACGAGTACTGGCAAGGTACACATCAATTACATGTATATCAAATATACCTTTAGTGTTGCCGGCCTTCTTGTCCGCTAAGTATTTGGGGCAGTTCCGCTTCCACTGGCCCTTCCCTTTGCAATAAAAGCACTCTGTCTCAGGTTTGGGTCCATTCTTTGACTTCTTCCCGGCAACTTGCTTACCGGGTGCGGGAACATCCTTGCCGTCCTTCTTGAAGTTCTTCTTACCCTTGCCCTTTTTGAACTTAGTAGTTTTATTGACCATCAACACTTGATGTTCTTTCTTGATTTCAACCTCTCGCTGACTTCAGATTGAGAATACTTCGGAATGGTCTTCACCATCCCCGCATATTGTAGTTCATCACAAAGCTCTTGTAGCTTGGTGGGAGCGATCAAGGATTCTGCCAATGACCGCCTCGTCTGGAGGTTAATGTCCAGCTGGGACAAAGGTTGTGCAACCTGCACATTTTGAGTATGTGCTCACCGATGTAACTGTTTTCTCCATCTTACAACTATAGAACTTGTCGGAGACTTCATATCTCTCGACTCGGCATGAGCTTGGAAAACCATTTTCAGCTCCTCTAACATCTCATATACTCCGTGTTGCTCAAAACGCTTTTGGAGCCCCGGTTCTAAGCTATAAAGCATGCCGCGACCGAAGAGGGAGTAATCATCAAGACGAGACTGCCAAGCATTCATAATGTCTTGGTTCTCCGGGATGGTGCATCACCTAGCGGTGCTTCTAGGACATATTGTTTCTGGCTGCTATGAGGATGATCTCGTGTTCCGACCCAGTCCGAATAGTTGCTGACATCGCTCTTTCAGCTTGGCTTTCTAGGAACGCGCTGAAGTTCATGGTGACATGAGCGCTGGCCATTTGATCTACAAGACATTTTGCAAAGATTTTAGACTAATGTTCATGATAATTAAGTTCATCTAATCAAATTATTTAATGAACTCCCACCAGATTTGACATCCCTCTAGTCATCTAAGTGTTACATGATCTGAGTCGACTAGGCTGTGTCCGATCATCACGTGAGACGGACTAGTCATCGCCGGTGAACATCTCCATGTTGATCGATCTTCCATACGACTCATGTTCGACCTTTCAGTCTCTTGTGTTCGAGGCCATGTCTGTACATGCTAGGCTCGCTAAGTTAACCTAAGTGTATTGCATGTGTAAAATTGTCTTACACCGTTGTATGTGAACGTAAGATCTATCACACCCGATCATCACGTGGTGCTTCAAACGATTTAACTTTAGCAACGGTGCACAGCTATGAGAACACTTTCTTGAAATTGTTATGAGGGATCATATTATTTACTACCATCGCTCTAAGTAAACAAGATGCATAAACATAATAAACATCACATGCAATTATATATAGTAGTGACATGATATGGCCAATATCATATAGCTCCTTTGATCTCCATCTTCGGGCTCCATGATCATCTCACACCGCATGACACCATGATCTCCATCATCATGATCTCCATCATCGTGTCTTCATGAAGTTGTCACGCCAATGACTACTTATACTTCTATGGCTAACGCGCTTAGCAATAAAGTAAAGTAATTTACATGGCGCTTCTTCAATGACACGCAGGTCATACAAAAATAAAGACAACTCCTATGGTTCTCGCCGTTGTCATACTCATCGACATGCAAGTCGTGATTCCTATTACAAGAACATGATCTCATACATCACATATATCATTCATCATTCATCACAACTTTGGCCATATCATATCACAAAACACTTGCTGCAAAAACAAGTTAGACGCCCTCTAATTGTTGTTGCAAGTTTTACGTGGCTGCAATAGGGTTCTAGCAAGAACGTTTTCTTACCTACGGAAAGCCACAACGTGATTTGTCAACTTCTATTTACCCTTCATAAGGACCCTTTTCATCGAATCCGCCCAACTAAAGTGGAGAGACAGACACCGCTAGCCACCTTATGCAACTAGTGCATGTCACCGGTGGAACCGGTCTCACGAAGTGTACGTAAGGTCGGTCCGGCAGCTTCATCCCACAATGCCGCTGAAGCAAGATAAGACTAGTAGCGGCAAGAAAGTTGACAACATCTACGCCCACAACAAATTGTGTTCTACTCGCAATAGAGAACTACGACAGACCTAGCTCGATACCATCATGGGGAACGCTGCAGAAAATTAAAATTTTCCTACGGTTTCACCAAGATCCATCTATGAGTTCATCTAGCAACGAGTCATGGGAGAGTGATTGCATCTACATACCACTTGTAGATCACGTGCGAAGCTGCTCAATGGAACGGGATGATGGAGTCGCATCACCGTGATTCAGATCACCGATGACCTAGTGCTGAACGGACAGCACCTCCGCTGCTCAACACACGTGACGGAGCGGATGACGCCTCCTCCTTCTTGATCCAGCAAGGGGAAGGAGAGGTTGATGATGATCCAGCAGCACGACGGGCAGTGGTGGATGCAGCAGACTCCGCAGGCTTCGCCAAGCAACCACGGAGGAGGAGGAGGTGTTGCAGGAGGAGGAGGCGCCAGGCTTATAGGGTGCGGCCACCCTCCCTCCCTCCCTTTATATAGGTGCAAGAGAGAGGGGAGGGCGCAGCCTGCCCCTTCCTCCAAGGAAGGGTGCGCGCAGGGGGAGGAGTCCATCCTCCCAAGGCACCCTGGAGGTGCCTTCCCTTTAGGACTCTCCCTTTTCTTATATCTTGGCGCATGGGCCTCTTGGGGCTGGTGCCCTTGGCCCATATGGGCCAAGGCGCACTTCTACAGCCCATGTGGCCCCCTGGGCAGGTGGACCCCGGACCCTTTCGCACTCCCTGCATAATACCGATAACGCCGAAACTTTTCCGGCACCAAAATAAGACTTCCTATATATAAATATTTACCTCCGACCATTCCGAACTCCTCGTGACGTCCGGGATCTCATCCGGACTCCGAACAACATTCGGTTTGCTGCATACTCATGTTCATACAACCCTAGCGCCACCGAACCTTATGTGTAGACCCTACGGTTCGGGAGACATGCGACATGACCGAGACGGTTTCGGCAAGAACCAACAGCGGATCTGGATACCCATGTTGGCTACATGCTCCTCGATGATATCATCGGATGAACCACGATGTCGAGGATTCAATCAACCTCGTATACTATTCCCTTTGTCAATCGGTATTTTACTTGCCCGAGATTCGATCGTCGGTATCCCAATACCTCGCTCAATCTCGCACCAGCAAGTCACTTTACTCATACCGTAATGCATGATCCCGTGACTGACACTTGGTCACTTTGAGCTCATTATGATGATGCATTACCGAGTGGGCCCAGAGATACCTCTCCGCCATACGGAGGACAAATCCTAGTCTCGATCCGTGTCAACCCAATGTATACTTTCGAGATACCGTAGTGCACCTTTATAGTCACCCAGCCACGCCAGACGCTTGGTACACCCAAAGCACTCTTACGGTATCCGGGAGTTACACGATCTCATGGTCAAAGGAAAAGATACTTGACATTGGAAAAGCTCTAGCAAAACGAACTACATGATCTTGTGCTATGCTTAGGATTGTCTTGTCCATCACATCATTCTCCTAATGATGTGATCCCGTTATCAACGACATCCAATGTCCATAGTCAGAAACCATGACTATCTGCTGATCAACGAGCTAGTCAACTAGAGGCTCACTAGGGACATATTGTGGTCTATGTATTCACACGCAGTATTACGATTTCCTCGGATAATACAATTATAGCATGAATAAAAGACAATTATCATGAACAAGGAAATATAATAATAATACTTTTATTATTGCCTCTAGGGCATATTTCCAATGATGTGGGGGTGCCCAGCCTCGCTATCGGAGCCAACTTCACTCGTCTGTCCCCAATTCTGGCCGGGCCAGAGACGCCAAGCCCCTGGCTCTTCTTCGTCTAGGCCGCTCATGCTCCTCGAGGTCGCTTTGTCGTGACAACGCCTAAGGTGGTGAAGGAGTTCCCCGATGCGCCACATTGCTCCTCTCCAACGCCATTCCCACCGGATGGGCCTTCGCGGACCTGGTGATCGATGAGGCTTCAGAAGAAGACCCGACGCCGTAAGCGCTAAGGAAAGTGCTCCTGGTCCTCACCGGGCGATCCTAACCTGTGGCATCCGGCCATGAAGGCCTTTGCTGTTCCTCCGCTGAACAGGGGTGATTTGGTGAACCAGATGCCTATCTTCGATGAATGGGGCTGCGCCTGCTGGTCTCCGGGGGCCTCGCGAGAATCCAGGGTGGTGACAGCCCTTCCAATCGCCAAGGTGGCTCCTCCTCAAGTGGCGGAGCAGGAGGCACGAGCCACGAGAGGTCAAGGACCCCGCTGGGTGACAGCACCGGCGATGCTCGTGAGGGGCATCTCCCGAGGCTCATGTCGCTGCGGGCCGGGGCGGCAGGCAGCCAGCCGCAGCGCCATGACGGAGCCCCCGAGGCCCCGCCGCTTCTCTTGGTGAGGCGATTAGCAGCACGCGCCGTGCAGACGCCTCGACGCAAGCCGCCTTGATGCTTCTCCCTCGCCGCAGCTGATCCCTGCGCCAAATCTTGGGTCAAGCTCACAGGAACCTTGAGGCCTCTCCAAGAGAAGGGAGGCCCCGGGCGATGATTACCCTTGTCGCCTCGCTGAAGCGCAGGAAGTACTTCTGCACATCGATGAGTGCCTTCTCCTTCTCCAGCCTCGATTCTTCTCTGCTCAGACGATCCTTGCCCTGCAGGCCCCTTCCTGCCGAGCTCACGGAGACGGGTGAGGAGCCGTCCTCCCCGGCTTCGCCCCCTCCCCAGTCCTCGAGTGCTCCAAGCAGTGGAGCTCTTGTGGTGAGGGCGACCGGGGAGGTGAGCCGTCCCAGGCGCTGCGGGCCCCACGCTACCGCGATCCTTCCTCGCGAGCCTTCCCGAGGCATAGCTAGCCTGCCGGGCTTCGCCCGTCGTGGACGGCGATTGGCTGAGGCGCTTTCTGCGCCTCGTCTGGGATGGCTGGCCCTGTGCCGGGCTTCGCGCGGGCGTGCCTGGGCTGTCACGAGGGTGCCAGCCCCAGCCCCCAGCCTTCGCCCGGGGGAGGTTGATGCGTGGGCTCCCGGCCGCCGTGCTGGGTGGTCGATGGTGGAGGACGCGCTGAAGGCCGGGAGCGTCCGCCGCTTCCGCCAAGGATTTCTTCAAGGGCGGCCGACGCGGTGAGCCTTCTGGTGAAGAGCTTGTCGACGAAGACGCCGCTTTGAGGTGCACTGGCCGCAGAGAGGCGCGAGCTGGAGGGCGCTATCGCCTTTGTGGGCGCCGGCCAGCGATCTTGATGATGAAGAGGCCAAGGCGCCGGGCAGCTCTCTGGGAGGCTCTGCTCAGCCGCCGAGGAGGCCCGGCAGCTACTGTGTGGCGAGAGGCAGCGGAGGAGCGGGCACGGAACTCCTGGCCTGGTGTCACCATCGGAGGAGCAGGAGCTGCGCGAGGCAGCCTCGCGCCGATGAAGGTATTCTCCGCCACCGGACGGAGCTCCGTGTTGCGAGGAGGCGCCGACGCTGAAGCCGCCGAACGCTGCGCGCGAGTACGAGCGCTTGGAGACGAGGGAGCGCCACACGCGGGCAGAGGATGAGGTTGCGCACGGAAGCCCGCCATGGAGGAGGTCGACGCCGAGTGAGGCGGGCGCGCCAACCTCGAGCGAGTTTGAGGAGCGGGTTAGCGATCAAGGCCGAGGCTGAGGGCAGGACTGCTGCCTTGAGGGCCAAATCGAGGAGGCGACGCGCGGGCCGATGTTTTCGGGCCGCCTTGAGGTGGCGAGAGGAGTCCACCACCTTCAGGCCGAGGCGCCTCCTTCGCCAGCGGTGGAGGAGGCCGAGGCTGTTGCGCGCTGCACGCGGACGAGATGCGCCGCCGAGAATCTTGGAGCATGAGCACCGCCCCATGCTCGCCACGCCCGGGAAAGAGCTAACGCAGCCTTGATAATA
>JAHIAM010005798.1:0-38215 GCA_021605205.1 Aegilops longissima | reverse complement strand
AACCTCGGCAAGGACTTTGACACGTACTATGCTGATTGGAAAGTAGTCAAGACCAGATTCGCCGATCCGACGAAGAAACTCACAAGTGTTGCTGCACCTGCAACATGAAAATCCTCAGTCAAGCCTCCGCTCAGCCAAATGAAGAAAATGCCAAGAACGCTGAAGCTCAGCCTCATCAAGAAAATGCTGATTCCAGGGCTGATGAAGAAATTCCAGCCACCGAAGAAACGCCAGGCACCCACTAGTGGTGCGCTCAAGAAACTGCTCAAGACAGGGAACGCATCGCTTGCTCTCAAGAAACTGCCCCAAATTCCTCAGCTCCTCCAGCGCCAACTCCAACACCAATTCTTCCATCCGCTTCGATGTGAAGAAAACAAAGGCTGCGAACGAGCTGCTTTGTGAAGAAAAGGAAAGCATCAATTGCGTCGATTCTTGACTGCGAAGAAAATGAAGCCAATGACCAGCTCTGTTGAAAACCCAATTGATGCTATTCCAATTTCCTCCATACCATCAAAGGAAGTAGTTCCTTTTGGAGAAGAATATGAGATCCCAACGGATCGATGAAGAACATCAATCTCCTGCTTTCGTCGAGAAAATTGATGAAGAAATTGAAGTGGAAGCAATCCTTCAACCCCGAGAATTC
The DNA here is from genome assembly GCA_021605205.1 of Aegilops longissima. Taxonomy (NCBI): domain Eukaryota; kingdom Viridiplantae; phylum Streptophyta; class Magnoliopsida; order Poales; family Poaceae; genus Aegilops; species Aegilops longissima. The sequence goes on along the minus strand of JAHIAM010005798.1, from coordinate 37,572 downwards.
CTCATCGGACCATGAAATTCCTCAAGCTGGTATCGAGGAAAATGAAAATGAAGATGTGGATATTGGATGCACCACTCCGAAGGATCAATGATGACTTTTGGGAAAGTCAGATCCCAATACTCCTCTCTTCACCCCGCTTCAACAAGTTCCTCACTCCCCGCATGCATCGTCCAAATAGACATCAAGAAAATCAACCCACGAGTTCTCGTGCATGAAGAAATTCCAGCCACTAGTGCCGATGAAACTGCTGCTGCTGCTGCTGAAAATCCTCGACGCACAAGTTGAGGACCAAGAAATTCTCAAGTCAAGAACCTGAACTTACGATTCTCGAGGTGGTGATGCAACCGATCGACACCCTCTGCCAAAACAGAAGAATCCGTTCTCGACCAAGCAAAAGTTCAAGGCTGAGGATTTCTTTGCTGAGCACGTGTTCTTCACTGAATATAATCCCTATGATTCTGCTCGGATTAGGAAGAGGCGCTTCTGGACTGCCAGTCAAGCCAACTTCTATTACTCAGTGCTTTTCAACAAGGACAAGATCTTCGATCATGCCCATATTCCTCATGTGGATATGGAGTCGCTGCCTGGCTTTGAGCCCGTCCTAAGTGTTCTTCACGATGCAGGTCTTCTAAACTTTTGCACTGATATTTGTGATTGGAATGAAGAGCTGATTCTTCAGTTCTATGCAACACTGCACATCACCGGAGACGCTGAAGATGTGACTTCATGGGTCTTGGATTGGATGACCGAAAACACCCACTACAAGGCACCAGCAAGTGAATTGCTTCGTGCCCTTCCACTCAGTCCTCCGATTGATGGAGCTCGTCGCATCTATGAAGAAAAGGAACTTTCAAATCACTATATGCAAGTGTTGATGAAGCCATTGAAACCAAGGCAAGCTCCAAGGACCAAATTCCTCGTCAAGGAATTATTATATGTGCCTCGAACAGTCTATCGAATTCTGACGAAGACTATGAGTCCTATCAAGGGCCACGACTCGAATGATGAAGAGGTCGTTGGCATCATGAAGAATATGCTTTTTCAACATCATCCATGGCGTTCCGTCAATTTCCATGATTTCTTCATGAGGACTCGCTAACATTGCCATGTCACCTTTTGAGTGAAGCCTTATGCGCCTTGGATTATGAGATTCATCGGTCAAGATCTTCACCAATTACAAGATGACACTTTGAACCACTGCAGCTACCTGCCTCGATTGAAGTCCTCAAACGGCCAATTGCCTCACCGATGAAAAGGGAAAGGCTGCTGCTGTGATAGATGAAGGCATTCGTCCATTGGATGGACAGTTTAGCAGCATCCTACTCCACCAATGATGACTCGCCACACATGACTCAAAGAAGCAAATACCTCGCTTAAGCATAGTCCTCAAGCTATCAGACCTGTGGTGATGACCGATCGTGAGTTACTCCTCGCCTTCATCGGAAGGTTGATCGCAATCACAAGTGGGTCAAACGCCGCTTGGCACTCTTCTTTACAACCTGACCTCAACTCACAATGCAAAGAAGAAAACCACTACTATCTTCATGAAACCTTCAAGCGCCCTGGGCTGTGCTTTCACATGTCTACAATGAAGAAGAACTGCAATCAATGGGACTCAAGGAAGAATTTGACTGGTCTGCACCTCCTCCAAGAAATTCAAGAAGGTCAAAGTTCCTTCCTTGGTGGCCAGCTCCTATTCTTCATCTCGCGACAACGATGAAAATGAAGATTTGGAAGACACCGCTGCTGGTCCTACTTCAACGAACAACCCGACAATGTCAAGGCGCTCCATCTTCAACTTGAAATTCTTCAAGAGCGTTAGTCCTCGCCGATCCTTTTGGTCATTCGATGACAAAGGGGAGAAATTTGAGTTAGTCTTCAAGCGGGTCTCGTTTTTGTCTATATACAATATTTTATTAAGTTACAACTCTCGCTCTTCTGAAACCTTTTATTGGATCGAGTTGTAATCTTAAACCCGATGGTGCTTTGATACTTTTGATGCATTATGCTTTTGCTCTATGCTCGATTACAGAGTGTTGATATGCTGATCCTTGTTATGCTCTCGATCCTCATGAGCCCGTTGAAAATCTTCAAATCGATTTGGGATCGATACTCATGAAGAGTTTCAAATTCCTCATACGCATTGGGCTCGATACTCTTTATGCATTATTTTGCATGCTCGCATATCATCAAGCACCATATTTCATCATGCATTTCAAATTCCTCATATTATATGTCAAATGCGTATGAATTACAAGATATAGGGGAGATCTCCATGATTCAATTCTTCAAATGTGCATTGCCTCAAAAGCAATTTCCTCACTATGCACATCTTCGTGGGGAGTTCTTCTATATCTTGCAATCACAATCCTCATTATCGTATTTACACTTCATATATTTATCCTCGTGAAAACTTAACTCAGATTGTCATCAATCACCAAAAGGGGAGATTGTAAGTGCATCTAGTGCCCTTAGTGATTTTGGTGTATTGAAGACTTATAGGTTAAGTAACTAATGCGCTTGTGAGTGTACACAGGTCTATAAGTCTATGAGGAGTTTGATATTTACAGAGAAAGTCGACCCTAAAAATGAATTTCTTCAATCAAGAATTTGATATTCGAAGACTTTACAAGACTTTGAAAGTGAAGAAATTGGTGTGACCTTGAAGACTTGGTATTCATTTGAGGAACATGAAGCGTGAAGACTTTTGTTTTCGTAGTTTCATTTTCTCTTTCTTGAGTCATAGGAAACACCGTCTTCGTTAAAGGGGGTCGAGGAAATACTAAGGAAAAATTTCCATTTGATGCTCAACTCAAAATCCTACACCTACAAATCCTTCGAGTGAAGCTTTTAGAAATCTCATACAGTTCAATCAATTTCTTCAAAGGATGTGAGACGAAGCTCTTCCGTCACCGAGGAATTTGTTCGATCGAGGAGTTAGGAATTCGCCAAAGGCTAATTGCCTACACAATGAGGAACATGATAGCCCCGAGGAATTTGATATTCAAATTTCCGACCAAGGTTTATCTTCTTGCTACCACTGTCCCAAATATCTTATCCACCTAACGGTCATATCATTGAAGGGCATTTATGTCTTATCATGTCGGGCTGCTCCTAGGCTATAAATAGCCGCCCCTACAACCACTAGTTGGTTGGCTGCTCCGAGAGAACTTGACACTTGTCATTTGAGAGCAACCCATCCTCCGAGGAATTTGAGTGAAAATCATCAAGTGAGGAAAACCCAAAGTGAGGAAAACCCAAAACCAAACCCCAACAAACCCAAAGTGATTGAGCATCATCAAGAAATTGATCCTGCGTGGATCCGACGCTTTTACCTTTGAAGACTGTGCTTCTTCCAGACGGTTAGGCGCCACGGTCTAGAGCATCCAAGAGGAATTGTGGATCGCCGAGTGACCAAGTATGTGAAGGTTTGGAAGTCGCCAAGACTTACCACGAGTGATTGGACGAGGTCTGCGTGACCTTAGTTCAAGGAGAATACGGTGAGGACTTGGTGTCCTGAGCTGCGTGCTCAAGGATCGGGTGTCCGGATCTGCGTGTCCTCGAGTTTAAATACTCAGCCGCTCCAACCGCACGCATAACCGAGACAGCAGTTGGAACTGGTCTACCAAATCATTGTCTTCACCAACCTAATGGTTCTATTTCCTCAACCCTTTCATTTCCTCATTCTTGTGTTGAGTGTTTGTTCATATCTGTGTTTGAAGACTTTGATCAAGACTTTCTCAATTTCCTCGCCTCAATTTCTTCATCGTTTGTCTTCATCTTGTGTTATCTTGTGATTACGCTTTTAGTACTCTGTGATTGTCTTCATTTCATCATGATGACTATGCTTGTAATCTGTTATGCTTACTTCGAGTACTTATTCCGCTGCATGTATTTCTTCGCTAAGGAATTTCCTCACCAGCAAATTCCTCGATGAAGAATTTGTAAATCATAAAATCGCCTATTCACCCCCCTCTAGTCGATATAACGCACTTTCAACCGGTCTTCAAGTTAGGGATGCTCCTCGATTCTTCCGAACTGTTCTTCATCTTCGGTCGTCGGTCTTGAAAACTGGTTCAACAAATCTTCTCATCTTCGATCTTGAGGATCGCCGAAATGCATTCAACGAGTTTACACATCGGGTATCCGAGGAGCCCCTTTAAGTTTCCGACCTTTATCAATGCCTTGTTATTTTTATGCCACACCTCGGGTTTGAAGTTGTTCCCAGGTGGCAGCGTCCTCTTGCGTCCGAGCTCCAACGCCGGACTGCATTCGAGGTATCTTTTGCAGCCGAGCACCAACGCCGGACCGCTTCCCATCTCTAACGCCGGAATATATCCGAGCTCCAACGTCGGACTATGTATCCGAGCTCCAACGCCGGATCTGTATCCGAGCTCCAACGCGGACTATGTATCCGAGCTCCAACGCTGGATCTGATCCGAGGTGTCGAAATCACCTTGGTTCAAAGAAGTTTGAAGGAGTTTAGCCAAGCTTAATGCCGGAAATGCCCTCTATGGAGCCAGCCACTAGCGCCGGGCTTTATGTTGACTACTTCCGAGGTGGTGCACCACCCGAATGTGGGCGATTTTTGTCAATATTTTTGATTGGTGCAATTTATTCTCTGCCAAGATACATAGCCATTAGCCCTCAAGGTGGGTATCGGTCTAAAACCCGAGATGCACATGAAGGATGACATAAGACCGCTGATCCCGAGTCATTTGAGACTCAAAGTTGATTTGCAAAATCGGTCCGAGGATCAAGTCCTAGCTCGGCAGAATACTTTGGGACACAAAAGCGGCGTGCTCAGTCCTCAAGACTCAAAGTTGGGTGCGGCCGACCAACCCGAGGATCAAAATCTCCTCGGATCTCAGATTACACTTAAAATTTTCGCATTGGACAGGCAATGCAAGAGCACCCGAGACACTGGTCGGGTGGCAACAGCAGATCAGGGGATCGATGTGCCCCTTTAATATTTGTAAATAATAAGCTCGAAGCCCAGTAGCCCCCGAGCCTTAATGCCGGCACGGGTGGCCGAATTAAGGATCGATATCCATAGTAAAATCACAAATTATTTGTAATTGCTCAATGTATCCAAGTACTTTATGTCATTAATGCTCGGATCCGCATTGTACAAAACTTTGTTGACCAACCATCGGCTTCAACCTCCTCGCCAAGAGTCGAGGAGTGTTTGTCCTACTTTATAAAGCCTTTATGAGGGCAAAGATTTATGACAAACAAGGCAATCCGCCATACAGTTTTATAAACAAAGGAACGCAGAGAGATATGTTATATTACTGTTTAATGTAAGAAATGTCTTCCAAAGAAAATAGTCCCGCTATCGGTTCCTTTCTTTGGGTTGTCATGCTAAGCATGATCATGAAACCTCAGCTCCAATGTAAGAGCAAAATATTGAGGATTTAGTTTGGGAGGCCGCCACTAGCCCCGGTAGTGTTCGCGACGATCGAGGTCAAGCCGAAACACTTCGCCAATTTTATGAATGGCCCATCATTTAATATAGTCATCGGATCACTGACCAGTTTACACCAATTGTGACAGTCAGTTTTCGGCTTTCTCCACTGACGAGCTTGACCATGCGAGCTGGAAGCACAATCGCAGTGGTTCTCCTTTGCACACCTAGCGAACAAAGCGGAAAGTAGGAGGCAAGCGGAGCCGCAACCCAACTATTGACCAAGACACAATTCAAAACTGATGCATATATAGCAATATCCGAGAATGTTTTTGCCGAATCTCTAAAGGTGTCCGCGTTGCAGATCGCGAGACTTGTGCTGAAAACACACAAATAGTTTAAAAGTGCCAAAAGCTTGAAAACCAAAAACGCCAAGAAAACATGACGTCCAACAAGATCAAGTGTTCGTGCCAATCCAAAATTGGACTTTAGAAAAAGGTGCTTCGCCGTGCTTTAACATGACACATCCTATCTCCGGACTTCAAGCGGGTCAGCCACGGCTTCAGCCTCCCATCCCAAGGCGAGTACTTCTCATTAGGCCAGTTTAGAAAACTAAACTCTAGCGGTTTTGAGAGAGAAATTAGGCTCCCGGCTAGTGACCGCACACTCGTGTCGAGAAAAGGAGTGATAAATAATAATAAAAACTCGCAACGACTAAGAAGAAAAACACTTATTATAAAACGGCTCAAATAAACATAAGAGCCCCCAAGTGAATTGGGTAAAGAATGATTCTATGTATCAAGTACTTATATCATATCCATGTTCAACCGAACTTTAAACGCGTCTTAACCGACCGTCGGCTTCTCCCTCTTTGGTCAAGGACCGAAAAGTGTTATGTACTCCATCATCCGAGAATATCGATGGTGTTTCCAATAACCGAGCAATCAGGTCATAAGGCTGTAATGCAGACAAAGCGCTCAGGGAACTTATGCTATATTATCGATAAAGTGTAAGAAGCATCTTGAAGAAAATAGTACCCCACCGATACCTTTCTTGGTGCTCATTGTTAATATGAGACTTGTGCAATAGATTTTTGTACTCATGAGTTCCGTTGTGTGCCGACCATTATTGAAAACAGAAGAGCGCTAGCTTTGGCTTCACCCAAGATATGAGGTTCGCTCGGGTGACCCGATCGTGACAATCGCAGAGGTGCTCCCTTTACTCCCTAGCCGAACAATCGGGAACGTAGGGGTAAACACAGGACCAAGGCAACCCAGCTTGCAAATCACTTAAGTCAATATGGTGCATATTGTGGCGTAATACACGAACAAGGAACGAAGCCGTACAAGTATAATCATGTGCAAGAGGAAAAAGCTTCATGAAGGAAGCCCCCAAGTAAACGGGGTATTTGAATTTGCGCGTCACAAACAAAGTTTGGACAAGGAAAATTTTTACAAGCAACTTTTTCCCAAAAAAGTAAAACACTTGGTCGAGCCGAACACAAGTTAAAAATTTAAAACTTTGAGCATGAAGGCAACTTAGCTGGTTAATGTGTTCGGTATTGACGATGCGGTCCGAGCTTGATGCGGGACAAGGTTCCGTCCCCCAAGCCGATCCCGAGGTGGCGGAGAAAAGATCTCGGCACTCTGAAGTGGTGAAATAGCATGGTCAATGCAGGACGGCAGAGTGATGCCGAAGTCCCCTGCATGGGGTAATGAAGTCTTGACGAAGCCCCCCATCCAGCCGAGGTGACGCCAAAGGATATAGTCCGGCTGGATCATTTTCCTGTGCACAAAAAATAGTGCAGACCGGGGATAATAGTAATAATAAGAATTAAAAAAAATGTTGCATAATAAATAATTTATGCAAAGTGAGTAATAAAAGAAATATGGCCTGGCGCCGAAGTCAATGTCGATGCAGGTCGTCGGCGTAATGCAATAAAAGGCGTGGCAAAGCCTGAATTCACAGGTCGGTCCGAGTTCCGGATGCGGCGTTCGCCAGACTATGTATGGAAACTGACCGAAACACCATGTGATCGTCGTTAATGCGGCCACCATTTGATAGACCTGCGTATATATGATGGACAAACCAAAGTAATAATTCCTTGGGAAAAATGAACCCAAACAAGCAAAAAATACTAGGATTAATTGCACCAGGTCTATTTGTTATAGCAATCCGAAGGGAGATGATTCCCAAAATTGGGACTCGATCCGCGCACCCATTGCCCGATGGGCGATAGAACGACGGCATGGCAATGCTGGCAAAGGTTGGCTCGCCGAGGCAAAGCCCTCGGTCTAGCTAACGTGACGGAGCTGGTCCGCTAGCGACGCCGAAGCGTCCGGAGTAGGTTGATGAAGAGATGGCGAAGCCCCCGGTCCAGCCAAGATGTCAAAGTAGGTCGCCGTGATGGACACCAGCTTGAAGAAGCAATAGTGCGGCCCTGCCGATGCAGGTCGTGACGTGGTCGATGCCGGCTTGATGAAGCGACCGTGCGGCGATGCCGGTATGCCCGCTCCGTGTAATCCGTGGGGCGGCGATGTTGGTGATGATTTATCCTTCGCGATGCCGGACTTTTGTTCGGCTTGCCGAGATGATGATCCGAAGAAGTTGAGCTCGGCTCGACAAAGTGACGACGTGTCTAGCGTAGGTCGGCAGCCGTGGAGCAATATTGCCGGACTGGTTTGACACCAGCATGATATTGAAGATAGTGGGATGTGTTCGGAAAGAAAACACAACACCCCATACAAAACTTCCTTCAAAAAGGATGTCCGAAATCCCGTTCATAAAAAAGACGAACTCGGGTCGGATTCGTTTTCGCGCAGAAAACAGATCCGAAAAGTAATGCACTAATCGGAAGGTTCCCGGAGTTTGGACGGTCGGATCGACCTGACATTTTAAGGGATGGTAGATATAGGAATTCCGTAGCCGATCAACAATTGGATCTTCCAAAGGAAGTCCGAGCTAGAAGCTGGACACCCCGCCCTAAACTCGTCCAGATTCTCGTCTAGATTCAATGCGGCTCCGGTATATCGGAGATTGCCAGAGATTCCTCCATCGGAACTCGACGAAATTTTCCAGGGTTGTTGTAGACTCAATTCCGCACAATTCCACCGAAGCAATCGTTAAAATGACGCTTGAGGAGGCGGTGGCGGCGGACACACGTCCGCTGTCCAGAAAAACAGTATGGTCGTCCGAGGGCAATGTTGACGTTGAGTCCCCGGGCTCCCTGGATGATTCCTCCATGATCTTGATAGAGATCGGAGTTGATGTTGATGAAGGCCCTCATGCGAACATGACGATCGGAGGTAGGGCGCAGTCCTTGGTCGAACCAAGGTGACCAGTCGAGCTAGTGACGAAGATGCCGAAGTCGCAGTTGATCTGCAGGCGAGCCATCGACCTTTTTCCGAACACACACCGGAGCTCTCAATTAAAGCACCAATGTCGGTGTCAAAACCGGCGGATCTCGGGTAGGGGGTCCCGAACTATGCGTCTAGGCGGATGGTAACAGGAGCCAAGGGACACGATGTTTTTACCCAGGTTCGGGCCCTCTCGATGGAGGTAAAACCCTACTCCTGCTTGATTTGATGATATGGGTAGTACAAGAGTAGATCTACCACGAGATCAGAGAGGCTAAACCCTAGAAGCTAGCCTATGGTATGATTGTTGTTGTATATTTCTATCGACTAGCCTAGCCTCGGTTTATATAATGCACCAGAGGCCTAGGATAACAAGAGTACTAGCCGAATACGTCGGTGGGGAGGAGTCCTTGTCTTGATCGCCATGTCTTGTGGAATCTTCCTTGTATGCGACAACTGTCCGGACTGGCTCATGAGTATACGACCATGGGGGTCCTCGGCCCAATCCAACTGATCGGGAGATGACGTGGTGAGTATCCCCTAGTCCAGGACACCGTCAGCGCTGCCTGAGAAGAAAACTTCCGAGCTTCATGCATGAACCGTTCGAGACCGAGCATTGCCCGTGGCCCAAGGCCTGCGCTTGTTGCTGGGACACGGGCTCCATGATCCATGACCACGCACGTGTTTTGATGCGCACGATCCCCTGTCCACGAATAAATTCTCGTGTTCCAATCTGGGATCAAAGTAGACATCAGAGAAACCTACAGAAAATAGTGACACGAGAGCAACAATTCTCGAAGAAATTAAGTTGTATAGAACAAATCTAAATAAAAAAATATCACCTTATCGTTGATCTTGACTCCCATTGAACCGCAATGATCACCCAATAGGCTCTTAATGAAAGAACCAATGTCGGTTCTATATCCGACGTATCTCGTAGTAGGGGTCCTAAGCTAGGCTTCCTGGAGCGATGGTAACATGGACACAGGGTTTTACCCAGCTTCGGGCTGTATCGAAGAGATAATACCCTACATGCTGCTTTTGATTGTATTCATATGGGGTGTAGTACAGAGTACATGTATCAACCACGAGATTGTAGTAAAGAATATTAGCCTGTCTATTGATTAGCCTGGCCTCGGTTTATATAAGACACCGAAGGCCTAGGGTTTTAGGAGAGTCCTTGTCTTGGGCGCCAAGTCTTGTGGAATATCCCTTGTATGCGGCATGGGCTGCCCGAAGTGGCCCATGAGTGAACCGCCACGGGGGTCCTTGGCCCGATCCACCTGATTGGGGTATGACGTGGTGAATACCCCCTAGTCCCGGACACCGTCACCCCGTTCCTAGAACACAGACAAAGGTGAGAGGGGAACAGGAAAGATTGAAATGAAATATTCAAGCATGCATCCTAAAATTCTAGCATATTTATAAAAACTCTAACATATGCTAACTATGACATTGAAATAAACATACTGTAATTCCTTTTGAGCTATTAAGGATTTGCCCTCAAATAATTCTCCAGGCCTAGACGGTTTTAATATAAACTTTACCAAGAAATTTTTTCCAGTTATCAAAGAAGACTTTTATGATCTTTGTCATCAATTTCGTAAAGAGGATATATGCCCTTAGAGCATTAATAGTTCATTTATCGCACTCACCCCAAAGAAAAATGGTGCTTCATGTGTCAGTGACTACAGACCTATCTATTTTCTTAGTTGTGCCATCAAATTGCTTACGAAACTTTTTGCCAATAGATTGGAATTTATCATCCTATAGCGAATTCATGTCAAATAGTATGGCTTCCTTGAATCAAGGACTATTTAGAATTGCATAACGTGGGCTTATGAATATATATATTCTCAATGTCATAAAAGCAAAAAGTTACAGCGGTGCTAAAACTAGACTTTGAAAAGGCATTTGACAAAATTGAATGCCTTATCAATTAAAGCAAAAGGATTTTGGTTTAAAATGGTGCTCCTGGATCCAGCGGATCTTGGGTCGTGCTACTTCTGCATTCTTACTATATGGAATACCTGGGAACTCTTTTAAATGTAGAAGAGGAGTCAGGTAAGGAGATCCCCTCCCCCCTTATCTTTGTCCTAGCAGCTGATTTCCTACCCTAAATGATGCCATGTAGAGAGGAATTATACAGCCTCCAGTCAGATTTGCTTCCTGCCTTGGTTTTGCTATTTTGGAATATGTTGATGATACACTTATCATCATGCCATCTTGTCTAGGGCAACTAGAATAACATGGACAGTTGCTTAATATCTTCTCCAAGGCTTCTGGCTTAAAAGTTAATTATGATACGTCAAGCCACCTACAAATTAATATCTCCGAGGACACTTTGCATCAACTGTCCAACCTCTTAGGATGTACCATTAGCACCTTCCCATTTATCTATTTGGGCACTCCACTGAGTTTCACTAAGCCAAGGATGGAATTCTTCATGTACATCACTGAAAGAATTCGGAAGAGACTCAATGCATGCTCTCAATTTCTGAGCTATGATGGGAGATTACTAATGGTTTAATGTGTTTTTATCCTCTTTACCCACATTTATTGTGAGTTGTATTGTCCTTTATAAAGTTATAATTAAGAAAACTGACAAGTATAGGAGACATCTTTTTTGGAGAGGTGAAGACTTGGAAAAAAGAACCCTCCTTTGGCAGCTTGGCAATTAATATGTAGACCAAAGGATAGAGAAGGGCTTTGTATCCTAAATCTCTCTACTTAAATTACTCGTGTGCTTATAAAAATATTCCATAGATTATTGAATCACTTTGACATTCCATGGGCCAACTTTGTCTGGGACCTATTTATATCACCAACATGCTACTCCATCTATTCCCCTGTCTAGTAGCTCCTTTTGGTGGAGAGATTGCTTGAAACTTCTCCCAATTTACAAGGATCATGCAGTTAGCATCTTACAAGATGGGCAAGCTCTTGATTTTTGGTCAGATGCTTGGAATGGAATACTAAGGTTGCACTATGGCCTCATTTTCAACCCTTTGCCACAAATCAACATCTCTCCATCTTTGAATTGGTAATGAGATGACTTAGCCAAACTTTTTCACTTGCCACTGCCTGAAGAGGCTTACGCGCAATTCCAAGAGTTGGATCAGTTCTCACAGGACCAAATTCTCACTTCAGATTATGACCAATGGCAACTACCTTTTGGCTCTAATAACTACAAGGTCTCCCACGTATATATGTTGCTTTCTCCTCACTACAAAAAATACACTTCCGTGATGATACGTGTTTGTCACAGTAGGTCACGTTTTCTGTCATGCATGTACATCCATGACGATTTTATGACAGAATCAAGATAGCCATACCTGTGCTGTCGCAAAAGTGTTCCATGACATTACCAAAATTATCATCATGGAAGTGTCCACTTCCACGATGATAAATGCCGCTTCAAGGAAGTGCTTTCATCAAGGGTGACCGACACGTGGCCATAACGGGTTGCCGTTAAGCTATCGGGTCCGGTTTTGGATCCAATAACCCGCTAACAGCCACGACCAATGTCGATTTTCCACGTGTAAAATTCTCATTGGCTGACGGAACCACGTGTCAGCTCTGCGTTGGCACAGGTGTCACTCATCTGATGGGTGAGATGCTCCTATGATAAGTTGACATGTGGACCGTCCCAAAAGTGGCCCATAAATATTAAATGGGCCGGCCCAACTAAAGGCCCACAAGATTTTGCGGACCATAATGGGTCGGCCCAGATAAAGGCCCATAAGATTTTGCAGACCATAATGGGTCGACCCAGCTAAAGGCCCACAAGATTTTGAGGACACTACTGGGCCGACCCGTTAACAGGCTACCATGTTTTGGGCCAAATGCCGTCCCATATTTGATCTGGTCCATTAACAGTCTGCCACGTTTTGGGCCTATGTAACATCCCAATTTTCAATTTGGATGTTAATCATTAGGTCATCATATGCATTCATGCTCCATGCATTTTTTATTTGTTTTATTTGAACATTTTGATCCTAAAGACCTTAAGCACCTCAAGGACCATTTGAGAGAGTTGGAGGTTTTCATAAAATCCATTTTGGATTTTTTTCAAAATTGGCAAATTGGATCAATGTGAATTTTTATTTGAAATTATTTTTCCGATTATTTTGAAAATAAATAACATAACGAGAGAAGATAATATGACTTCTTTGAACAGGGAAATACTCGAATTTTATTTGAGTTTTATTCGAGTAAATTAGGTGAAAATTGCATTTTAGCCCAGAAAAATGTTCATGTTGTCCTAAATATTAGTAGAGGACAGTGAAAATTATTTTTGGGACTTTAGGATTATTTATTTATTTTATTTTGGATTTTTCCGTTTGGACGGTTTTATAAAAAACATATCTCTTCGACCGTCTGGGTCTAAGCCCAGCCGGCCCAGCCCCTCCGACCGCCGCCGCCGTGACCGAGGGGAACTCCCCTCGGTGTGCCCCCTCCGCCAAGTTGCCGCCCCCTGCTCCTTATAAGCCGCCATTGCCGCCTCCCTCCCACCGCACCACCTCGACGCTTGCCGACGCCACCAGAGCTCAAGCATGCCGCGACTCGCGGCAGCCGCCGCCCAGCGCCGCCATGCCGCTTTCTCGCCGCCTCGTTGTCATTGCCGCCCTGCCGCATGCCGATTTAACGTCGTCGAGTCAGCGGAACTCGCCGCCGGTTTTTTTCGAGAACCGGTATAAAACCTAACCGCCACCCTGTTTTTTTGGGTTTTTCGTTTAGATCGGTTTTATTTTCAGGGTTTGCTAATTAGCGATCGTTCACCCAGTCTTCTCTGTTAACGGACGTATTCGTTTGTTAGCCTCTATTAGCGAACGTTCGTTCGTTAGATTTTTTTTAGTTTTATTATCGGCCAGGGACCTATCTGTAATTACTTTTATCGTAGATTAGTCCCTGATCTTTAAACCTTCACTACTTTTTGCTCGCTTGTCCAAATCCAGTGAAACCAACGCCAAAATCTTTGTCTTGTTCCCCTCTATCCAGATAATCAACTTGAACATGATTTTGAAAATTTAAAATTTGGTTTCAAGCAGATTTGAATTTGAGCTTCTTTTGATCGTAGTTTGAATTTCCAATTCCGATTCGATTCATTCTTTTTGCAAATCGAAGCTCTTCACTTGAACTTTCTGTTTAGATCTTTTCTTTTGAGTTTTACCTTTGCATCTATGCTTGAGTGCTTATGTATGCTATTGTTTGTTCATGATAGAGTTTCCGGAGTGCGAGGCTTGCTACTACGAATCTCTAGGGTTTTCCGATCGTCAGCAAGGCAAGTAACACTTTGATCATATCCCTTTATTACCCAGTTTTTGTGCATTAGTTTCAACCCTCAAACATTGCATGAGTAGGATTGATAATATGTGGATATTTGGAAGTAGCTGATGACGTAGAACCTATTGTCTTATATTCAAACCCTGGGAATTTCTATGTTATGTTTATTCTGCTATGCTATGCTCGTAGACGTGGATTGGTTTGAGAGAGTTCATGAAAGATGTGAGAGTTATTGTTAAATAAGGTTTAACTTAAGGTGCCTACTTTAATAGACATCTGGGTGGATTGGTTGCGGGCACCTGGGGATATACCAGTGTTGTCCAAGGAGATCTCGGGTAACCCGTGTGATCATCCTGTGGTTTTCCACCCAAGCTCAAAGGGATCATAAGATTATTCATGCTAGAAACTTCCGTGTGCAGTCACAAGCCATTATGGGCTCTGGCATAGTTGAGTATGATGTGTGACCTCTTTCAGTGGTAGACTAGCAGATGTAGGGGATGTAGGTGGTACGGTCTGCCCATCGTAAAGAGTTAATGCTTTTGAAAGACCGTGTCTCGGTCATCCGTTTCTCAAACATCATGTAGTGTGAGAAATTCAATGGGGGAGATCGAGTCTTGTGGGGAAAAGTGCAGAAACCTTTGCAGAGTGTATAAACTAATCATGGTTAGCCGTGTCCCCGGTTATGGACATCTTGAGTATCTGGTATTTGAATTATTATGTTGATCTCATCACATTACTTAATTAATTTGTTGGGTTATAATTACTATTTTGGGATTGAGTTGGGGGTACCTTCTCAATGTTTTCAACAAACCATGTAGTTAAATAAAATATATTCCTTTGTTGTAGGGAAAAACTAGCTTTATGCAAAAATTAACCATAGAGCCTCCACCAGCCATATATGCATGTAGTGATAGCTGTTATTCTGTTCATTGATCTATGGTGTTATCTTGCCAGCATATTCCATGTGCTGACCTACACGGCTGCAATGTATCATGTTGCAGAGTGTTCAAACGAAGAGTAAGGTGTGCTAGGTCGTTGTTGTGCACTCAGTATTGCCGTGAAGTTGGATGGACTCATTCACCTTCGAAGCTTCCGCTGTTATCTTATTTAGATGGCCTTCAACCATATTATTGTAATAAGTTCTCTTTTGAGACATTCGATGTATTAAGTGTGTGATTGAACTCTGTTATAAATCCTCGAGTATTGTGTGTGTCAGAAATACCGATCTAGGGATGACACTTAAGCACAGAGACTTGACCTTCTGAGGTCGAGTCGCTACAGCCTAATAAAGGCCCATATGAGATTCAGCCCGATAATAGCCTACCACATTTTGGGCCATATTACGGCCCAGATCAGACCAGGCCCTTTAAGAGGCTTTGGGCTAAATTATGGCCCATATCAAGTTTGGCCCGTCAACTGGACGCTGTGCTTTTTGGCCCACTTGAGGCCCGGTCAGGATTTCTGTTTGCTAAAGGCCCATTTAGTTATACGGCCTGATATTAGTTTCATCCTGTTCAAGGCCCGTTTAACATTTTGGCCCTATATTTATTTCGGCCTGTTAAAAGCCCGTCATATAGTTGGGCCTAACTATGGCCTGCTTTGCATCCAGCCTACTCACAGCCGATAATCTGATTCGGCCTAACAAGTACCGATAGAATTTTGGCATGTTAACGGCCCGTGATGTGATTGGAATGATCATGGGCCGGGGTCTATTTCGGCCTGCTGTCGGCCCATGAGTTGTTCAGCATGTTTCAGGCCCAACCTACTTTTCAGCCTTCTAAAAGCCAGTTGAATTTTCTTGTGAAAATAGGGCCGGCAGTTTACTCGGCTTATTCAAGGCCCGAAACTACTAGTGGGCTAGTTTACATTTAGGCCTGTTAATGGACCAAAATGACTGGGCCCATGATGCAGATCATACATAGTGATTTGCATGATGGCCTGATTATGTACCGTAATTTTATGGTTTGGCCGGTTTACTGCGAAGACAGGATATATATACAGTAAAATAACTGCAGCATCGTGAATAAGAAAAAACCTAGGCTATACAATAAAGAAATTACGACATATTACATCCATTGGGCATCAAAGTTCGCCACTATGATAATAAAGCACTAGCAGATAGCATATTACATACACTGGGCATCAAAGATCGCCACCAGTGCAAATAAACACGCCGACAAAATAATATACAAAACCGACAACACTTCAATAGAGTTCAAGAAAGGTTATCCCTGCTCGAGAGCTGCAACGCAAGCAGTTGAGCAAGCTGATGAGACTGCGCTTGTTTGACGCTTATATCCTCCTCACTCTGAAACAGAAACAAGCAGACAGATGATAGGTTTTGCACATATAAGTATCAGTGCTGACAATTCATCACATTTCCTATTGATGAATAAAGTGACACAGTTTAAAATAGCATTAACACAATATGATATTGTTCAGGTTAAGACATGGCAGGAACTGACATTGTCCCCTGGATTACAGATCAAGAACTCGTAAGTACCAATGGTTAGTGTGCTATCAATTTATCCCATTTCAGATTGGCAAATAAAGAGACGGTTTAAATAATAGTAGAATGATATGACATTGTTCATAGTTAAGACATTGCAAGATATGACATTGTGCTGTAGTGGGTAGGATCACCACACCACTGGATTACGTATCAAGAACATAAGCATACATGCAGTGCAAAAGAAGATCACTTGCTCTGTATAGTTTAATTTACATGGTATGAAGAAGGAACTTGGTTGTACAACTGAAAACTTAAATTGAGAAGGACAAACTTTGTTTGTGAACTACATAATAAACTTTAAACATGCAATTTGATGCAAACACCAAAAATAAACTGTTGTTGTAGTAATGCCTAACCAAATATACACAACAAAGTTTGAAGGCTTGAGAAGGAAAAACTTACATTCGTGGTGAAGACATGCTCTATAAAGCCCTTGTCCATACTGATGGGGGGCAATTCAAGAAGTTTACCATAGAATCTTCTTCATAAGCAATGCCTTTATTCTACATTTTCTTAAGAGTAAATATAGATGTGATAATATAAGAAAAAATGGAGAATATTTAAGATAAGATGAAGAGTGATGCTACATAACCAAGTAGCTATAAATATAAGTAGAGCGATACAAGCAAAAGGTACAACCAAGAGCAATGCAGAGCTAAACTTCTTCAATACCATCGGTGTTATCCAACCTTATGGTAAGAGTAAATATAGATCTGATGTGTAGAAAAAGGAGGGCAAAGGAAACTAAGCGGCAGAGTGATGGTACATGACCAACTAGCTGTCAATATAAGTACACTGATAAAGGACAGCAGGTACTTACAAGAACAATGCAGAGCTAAAAATCTTCATTGGCATTGGATATATTCTACACTAATGTAACTATTTATACAGATCGGATAATCTGGAGCAAACAATTGATAAGCAAGCTATCATGCATACTGCTGTCACATAATGAACCAGGTATGAATGCAAGTACAGTGATACAGGACAACAGGTACTAACAAGAGCAAAGCAGCGGGCAGCATATTTGCGATATCCTGTCATCCTTTTCAAACCAGAATTCTTCTTCGGGCAAATTTCCTGCAAAAGAGATCCGTAAGGCACATGCAGAAAAGTAGAAGTTCAAATTTTCATGTGATATGATACACATTACCTCATACTAGGAACGAGACCAGTGCATAACAAGGTTTTTCCATTCAATGTCTTCTAAATTTAGCACAGGGGACTTCACCGGAAATTCGTTTATAGACTTGCCGTCAAAGTGTGATTTCCTTCGGTAACACCGATACTGCTGCAATGCTTCCTTGAAAAGCAAAAGCAAGCTTTGCTCGTCATGACTATCCAGATTGACCCTCGCCTACTTACAACAATGTAATGTAAATCATGGATGTGTTCAATCAGCAGAAAACAGGAAAATAATCACCATGAATAATAGCACTTACATGTAAGTGGGACAAGAAGATGTGAAAATGGTGTTTGTCTTCACTATAATCTTCCCATGATGGGAATATATGCACGTAGTCCCTAATAGCATTGAAAGCATTGTCTTTTAAACTGGGAATAACTAGAATGGGGTTCCAATCTGCAGGATTTGGCCATCTCTGCAGTTGGGACAGGTCTTCGGCCGGTGGACTTGCAGTACTTTTTGCAGGAGCGGGATTTTTCTGTGGTATGGCTGGTGCTATGGCAACTGAAATCGGCATACCTTTTGCTAGAGTGCAGGTCCTGTGTGGTGGGGCTAGTGGTGTGGCCAGTGAAGTATGGGTATAGTCTGCCGGAGTCGGTCCTACGTTTTGTGTCACTGGTTGTAGAGCCAATATAAGTGGGGTGCTGTGTGATTTCTCCGGCACCACCATGTTTTTCAAGGACTTTGCTGGTGCTCCTTCAGGTTTGGCAATCGCCCTCTTCCTTTTTGATGTCTGATGCACAAGAACAACATTTGAGTGGAAAAACATGGTATGATGATAGATGGAATATGTATTGATAATGGATGGGCATGGCATCTTGACATATATGATGAGTAAACTAAGCAGATGGCAGTGCAACAAAGTAGAATAAATGCAAGACACATTATGCAAGATACGCGCAATCAATAAAACTTGCCAAATTAGAACAGCCACCTTGATGGGTGAACAGGACAGGCCATCTGCCTTTGACTCCTCGAGGTCAGAATAGTCATTAGGATCATATTCTGAACAAGAATCTATAGGTGGGGAGCGTATGAGTTGCATTGCATCCAGAATGGCACTCAATGCCTTGGTGCCAATTTTGTAAGTCATTGTAGTGTTCCACAATATTCTTCTGATGCATGGATTCTTATATTCACTGTGATTACGTATAATATATGAGAAGCATGAAAACATAAATAGTAGTGAGATTATCTTTGTAATGCAGAGGATATTCTGATATAGGGGCTCCCTGTAAACCCTTGTGTGCTATCACTGGATTCTGATGAGAGAGCCCATGTGTGCTGTAATATGGTGCATGCATTAATTTAATCTGGCACAAGTACACAAAAATAAGGCTTCAGAAGAAAGGATAGTTGGCAGATGATAGGTTCATAATATACTGTATAGAGAGTTTATTGCCAAACCATGATAACAAGAGCACACAACAACTAGGCAGATCGTAGTGTACATAAAAGGGGTACACCATAACCAGGATATATAAATCAGGAAAGTGGAACTGGCTGGAAAATACGGTGTTGTATTGCCGCTACTAATTGAAAGCTTATCGATCACGTACAGGCTAGCTCTATCAGCTATTGACTGCAGATGTCCCTGCTCCCCTTCCTGACAAGGAACATACTGTACGTACAAAATACAGAATAAAAAAAGAGGAACATGTTAAAGAAAAGAAGAGGAAGCATATCCTTGAGGTTCTGCTTCTTTGCATACAATGTTGGTTACCCCCTCATGATGAATCATAGCACCCAAAGAAATGCAATTCCATGTTGTCTCTCTATATGTCGCCACATGCATTTGGAAAATCAAGTGGGAGCATTACCTGACCAATTAAATGTGTGTTTGTTAACTAATATTTGTATCATATCACAATTCATATTTGAAGAAGTAAGCTTTGGACTTATGATTGGTGTGTTGTTTAGCTTCAAGAGTGGACTGCTGCTAGTGCGACACAAAGAAGCTACACAGATCAAAGTGTAGATATAACAGGAAAACCATAAGCATCACAAGTAAAATCAGCAAAGTGGAACTTGCTGGAAATATAGGCTACTATTGCCGGTACGTCTGGAAAGGCTTCGGATATCAGCTCTCTTCAACTGAAGGTGCGGTACTATTAATATCACGTTAACTCTCAAAGGCGACACAGCTTCCCGCATTTCCTTGCTAATCTTATAGGATTCAAGTGGGAAGGCCACTACAATTCCTATTCCTATGTTTACAAAATCCTACGAAACAAAGAGGCCCGAAAAGTTGAAAATGTCCATCACAACCGATCGAATAGACTTCTACACTGCAAATGTCCCTGCTCCTCTTCACTACAAGGAACATACTATACTACTGTCACACTCCCTTTGTTCCAAAATATAAGTCCTTGTAGAGATTTCCACTATGGATCACATACACATGTATACATATACATTTTAGAGTGTAGATTCACTCATTTTGCTCCATATGTAGTCCATGGTGGAATCTATACAAAGACTTGTATTTAGAAACGGAGAGAGTGCTTATTAAAGAAGAATGGAAGAGGAACATGCTAAAGAAGAGCAAGCAGATTTTGGATAATAAAATGTCTGTTGTGGTGCCCACACATGATGAACCAGAGCGCATTAAGAATGCAACTCCCTGCTATCTCTTTATATGTGGTGCACATGCTTTTCGAAAGTAAAGTAGGAATATTAGCTGAACAATTAAACGTTATTTGTTTCAATAATATCAGCATCCTATCAAATTCCTATTTGAGCAAGTTTGGAATTATGAGTGGCACGTTGTTTAGCTTGATGGATTCAGGAGCAGTGCTAAGCAGCTATGATGATGGTAATGAATGTAAAGGAATGTCTGCATGCAAGTCGCGTGACTTTTGTCATTCGGGTCAGTCGACCATTTTAGGCGGTTGGATGAAGATCCTACGTCTCCTAATCGTTCTTCTTCCTCGTCTCTGATTCTTCCCATACAGAACACCGCAGGGGCCACCGGCCGAACCACCGCACCGACCACCCCCGCCGCCTCCTCGAACCGCCACCACCACTGTGTTCCTCCGCCACCCCACCCCACCCCGCCCCCACCCATGTCGAGTTTTCTTCGTCGTGAGGCCCCACCACCGCCCCACAACCATCGTCCCCACCCGAGGCCCTTCCTTCACACCGGCGAACTCCGGGGAGCTCTCAAAAACCGACTGGCCCAATTTTTAAATTTAGTCTACTGTCATTTAACTAGTGTGGAATATAAAAGGGGAAAACCATAAGCATTGCGAGTATAGTGTTGAGCGTGCCATGGAGGATCTAAAGGTGCAAACCGGACAAAGGCAACTTCGCAACCAATGTTTGCTTTCAACTAACAAGTAAGTGATGGACAAGAAATCAGAGTAAGGCAGTGGCGATCTATTTTCTTGCTGCGATAAATAAGTTGAGCAGATATGAAAGAGTACCGCCTCTGGTGTGGCGCCGTGTATGCATCTACTGAGAATTTGACGGTGCTGCGGTAGCGATGGCTGTCAGCAGCGTGGAAGCAGATCTAGGAGGGTAGACGGTGGTGGCGGGGGAACTATCACGGCGCGGTGGACGAGACGGTCATAGGAGCGGCGCCGGCAAGGTGGGCGACGGGATGCAAGGATCCCAGTCCGAAGCCATGGATGAGAGAGTTCGATCTCTTGCAATGGACGACAACGTCGGGGTATCAGCTCCGGCATGGTGGAGGAGGACGGCGGTGGATGGGGTGGTGGGCGGAGGAGGCTGGGGTGGAGACGGTGTTTTGGTGCCCACGGAGTACAATGTGGAAATAGAGGGAGAGAGGAAGGGGGAACCATTTCTTCAGGGCGCGCTTGTCTCAAATGCGAGGAAATTTACAAACTTAGCCCCCGTTTAAAATTTCCTACATCACAACAATATTAGTCGGTTGGGGATAGGATGGTAATCTCGCATACACCGAATATTTGCCGTCGGAGATTTCGGCCGACGAGAGTTTGTTTTGGCGCCCATCGTGTATGAATCGGGGAGGGAGTCGATTTCGGCCGAGGAGACACTGTGTTTTGGCGCCCACCGTGTATGAATTCGGGTGAGAGGCGGTTATGTCACGTTTGAGTGAAATTACAAACCTACCCCTATCGAAACCTATAGAAATCGAGCCAATAGGCTTTGCATGTCAGGGATAGGCAATAATTTCCATCTCGCAGATTTTGGTTTCGGGCGGTTACTGCGACTTTCCCTGCTTCGTTCAAATTTTTGCAGAGCAATAGTGCACGTTTACCATGCCAACTCAATTCGAATCCAGCTTGTATTCTATTTTCGTTCGGGGAGGATCCATTTTTTATGGGAATAAATTATATATACATCATTTATATATATATTTTCAAAAGCACAACAAAGAATTCTGCTCCTTTATATATATATAATATGATTTACAAATACAATGATCTCAAAATCATAAGGTTGATTCAAAAAATTTAAACCAAATTATGTTCACTAAAATGTATGGATCAGTAATATCTACATATTAAATAACATAGATGCGCATGAATTCATATGAGTATGCATGTTTGATAGATCAATTTTGGTTTGAGTATGAATTAAATGTATCATCATCTCGAATTCAAATATTTGAATCCCTTTTATGTTGACTCCTTTCACGCCCATCTCTCTGGCATGCTCCTTCATGTAGCTATCATTCTCTTTTCTCCACATCACCCGCACGCTCACTTCATGTTTCTCCTATCTTTGCAAACATGGTCTCTCGACGTCTCCCTTGAGAAGTGTCACACTCTCCCTATCATTATACATTACATGGTTTTCATTATCTCTCACGTCTCTACCTTTCGCCGGTATCACTAGGTACCTAAGCTTTCTGTTTCAACGCCACACACACACTCTCACTCGTCTTTCAGTTTGTCTTTATCTCTATAGGGTTCTCTCACACACCCTATATCTCTCTAGATATGACTCATGCCCCTAAAATTACTCTCTCCCGCAGACACAACATTTGTTACGGTCTCCATTCCGTCTCCATCCCAGTTACAAAACTAACATTATTCATTTGTTTACTGATAAGATAAACTCCCCCCTCTCACACACAAACAACTCCTACTTCAACTCCCTTCCCGATTACCATCTCTCTCACACACACGAAAGTCTCGCTTTCCCACCCCGACTCGAATTTGTCTCACAAACATTGATCGACTAGCCTCTAGATTGGTTTATGCACCCGCATACTCGTGCTTCCACTATCGCGTACATGTCTCTATCGTGCTCCTTGTATCTATGTAGATTTTTCCTCCCTTCTTGAGACACGTCCTCTCGATTGTCGGATCACGGGTTCCGGCAGACCCTTAAGGTTCAAACTCTGGGGTGCGCGCGGAGATCCAACCCTCCACCGTCTCGTACCTCGCCGAATCGCAGGGACCTAACCTACTAACAGGAACAACACAAGAGACGCAAGATTTATACTAGTTCGGGCCACCGTTGTGGTGTAATACCCAACTCTAGTTTGTGGTGTGTGGATTGCCTCTGGGGTTGATGAAGAACAGTACAGGGGAGAACAGCCTTGCGACGGTCTGTTCTTGGTGGGTGTGATGAACTGCTAAGTGGTAACCCGTCGCTCTAGCCTGAGGAGCGGGTTTCTCTCTCTCTATGGATTCCGGATGCTCGATCCCCCTACTCTGAGTGTGGCTACCCCTATTTATAGGGGAAGGCCCTGGGCCTCTTCCCAAATATTGAGCGGGAAGGGCGCCAACAATTGGCCATTTTGAAGGGGAACAGCGGGTACACTTATCCTGACTAAAGTTGGTCCTCGCCTGCCAAATGCTCTGGTGATGACGCCTGCTTGGGCTCCACGATGACTGCATTCCAGCCGTTGGGTCGGTCTTGGTCTTGTTGCACCGAAACGGATGCCTTTGCCTGATACCCTTGCCTGCGCTTGCCCCCTTTGCACCAAAGAGGAAAGGAGGACGCTGCACGGGCTGGCGCTCGATCGCGCCTTTGGTCGCCACGGCCCACGCCACGGGCACCTCGCGAGGTACCCCGCCTTGAGTTCTCCGCCTCCTCATGAGCCAGCCTGACGAGGCCGCTACCGAGGAAGCTCTTGGTCGTCCGCCTGCATGAGGCTTGGCCCTCGCGAGGGTCTTGAGCTTGTGTTGATGAAGATGGGCCGCCCTGGCCTCCTTTGAGCCACGCCGCAGCCGCAGTGCAAGTCTGGGACCCCGCTCCCGAACGCCGACAGCAGCCCCGGCCCATGGCGCGCCCAACTTGGCCGAGCAGATAGGCGAAGGGCAAGTGCGAAGCGTCATGGGCCCTAACAGCTCGCGGCCTCGGGCGGAGCGTGGCGGTTGATTGGACGGGCGCACTGCTCATCCACGCCTCATTTTGTGCCTTGCTAGGCGTACACGCCGCTGCACACATCCGTTCTCTCGCTGCTTGTGCGCCCAGTCCTTCCTTCTCTCGAACTCTGGTTTCCACTTCCAATCCAATTCAAATCTCCCTTCCCCTTTCGATCGCGATGGCTCCAACGAAGAAGGAAAGGAAGAAACCTCGCGCGCCGCTTCGCCGCCGGGCGGCCTCCGCCGTCGAATTCGCCGATCATAATCAACTGGAGGGCTTGGGCAAGGTCAGTTCGGCTCGCCACTCCCTTTAATGAATGCGGAGGACGACGGCCTGGCCAGCGCCCCACTTTGCCATCGACAGACACCACCGAGGTCCGGTATTTCATTGTCGCCTGCGGGCGGGCTGGTTCCCCTTTCTCGATTTCTTCAATGCCGTGCTTTCCCACTATCAGATCCACATGATGCATCCGGGTCCTGAGTCCATTACCCTTCTCTCGCCTTCGCTTCGCTTGTGAGGCAATGATGGGCATCCTTCCTCGGTTGCCTTGCTGCGCCACTTCTTCTCTCTCGCGCCTTGTCGACTTCGGGCCAATGCTCGGCGTGTGAGCTTCCGCTGCCGCCGAGACCGCGGCCTCAGGGATTGACTTCAGCCTGCCTCCGCCCGTGGCTGGGTTCCGCGAGAGGTGGTTGTACGTGGATGCGGGGGTGCCCAGCCCCCTGCTATCGGAGCCAACTTTACCTGCTGTCCCCAATTCTGGCTGGGGCCAGGAGACGCTTTCAAGCCCTCGGCTTTTCTTCGTCTAGCGCCGTCAGATTCTCGAGGTCGCCGCAAAGGATAGCGCGCCCAAGGTGGTGAAGGAGTTCCTGATGCGCCGCATTGCTCCTCTCCAACGCCATTCCCACCGGATGTGGGACTTCAGCGGCCCTGGTGACCGTATGAGGCTCCAGGAAGAAG
The DNA here is from genome assembly GCA_021605205.1 of Aegilops longissima. NCBI lineage: Eukaryota > Viridiplantae > Streptophyta > Magnoliopsida > Poales > Poaceae > Aegilops > Aegilops longissima. The sequence goes on along the minus strand of JAHIAM010005798.1, from coordinate 12,562 downwards.
ACCTGGCGCCAGAAGCGCTAAGGAAGGTGCTCCTGGTCCTGACTGGCGACCCTAACCCCGGTGGCATCCAGCATGAAGGGGCCTTGCTGTACCGTTGCCGGAATAGGGGTGACCTGGTGAACCAGATGCCTATCTTCGACGAATGGGGGCTGCGCCCCGCTGGCCTCCAGGGGCCTCGCGAGAATCCAGTGGTGGTGACAGCCCTTCCAGTCGGCCAAGGCGGCTCCTCCTCACGTGGTGGAGCGGGGAGGTACGAGCCGCCAGAGGCCGAAGGGACCCCCGCCATGGTGGCAACGCCTGGCGATGCTCGTGAGGGGGCAACTCCTGAGGCTCATGCCGCTGCGGCTGAGGGCGGCAAGCAGCCGCCCGCAGCGCCCGCGGCTGGAGCCCCCGAGGACCCTGCTGCTTCTCCTGGTGAGGCGACTAGCATTGGGCGTCAGGCAGACGCCCCTGACGCAAGCCGCCTCGTTGCTTCTCCCTTGCCGCAGGCTGATCCCTGCGCCCAAATCTTGGGCCGTTTCCGCGTGAACTTCGAGGCACTCCGGAGGAGAAGGGAGACCCTGGGCGAAGATTACCCTTGTCGCCTGCTGAAGCGCAGGAAGTACTTTGCTACTGATGAGTAAGCCTTCTTCTTCTCCAGCTCCTGATTCTTCTACTGCTTGTACTGATCCTGCCCTGCAGGCCCCTTCCTGCCGAGCTCATGGAGATGGGTGAGGAGGCCTCCCCGGCCGCCTCTCCCCCTCCTCGAAGCGCCCAAGCAGCGGAGTTTTGCGTGAGGGCGACCAGGAGGTGAGCCATCCCGAGGCGCTGTCCGGGCCTCGCGCTCGCGATCCTTCCTCGTGAGCCTTCCCGAGGCATAGCTAACCTGCCGGGGCTTCTCGCCTGGTCGGGCGGTGATTGGCCGAGGCGCTTCCGCGCCTCGTCTGGGATGGCTGGCTCTGTGTCAAGCTTCGGCGCAGCGCCCCCCGCCGCGAGGGTGCCAGCCCCCAGCCCCCTGCCCGGAGGGGGAGTGTTGATTCGCGGCTCCCTGCGCCCGTCCCGAGAGCATCGCGCCCTTCGCCAGGGATTTCTTCGAAGGGCGACCGACGCGGTGGGCCTTCTTGGTGAAGAGCTTGCTGACGAAGACGCTGCGCCTTGAGGCCGAGGGCCTGCGCTGGTTGCGCAGAGGCGCGAGCTGGAGGACGCTGCCGCCTTTGCGCGCCGCCAGCGCGAGCTTGATGATGAAGAGGCCAAGGTGTCGCTGGCAGCCTCCCGGGAGGCCTGTTCTCGGGCCATCGAAGAGGCCCGGGCAGCTGACAGGCGGCGAGAGGCGGCGGAGGAGCGGGCACGGGAAGCCCTAGCCCGGTGCCATTCGTTGGAGGAGCAGGCGGAGCTCCGCGAGGCAGCCCTTGCGTCGATGAAGGTGGCTTCTGGCGACTCGGTGGAGCTCCAAAAGCGTGAAGAGGCGCTGACGCCGCCCGAGCAACGCCAACAGTACGAGCCTCGGAGACGAGGGAACGCTGGCGACACGGGCAGAGGATGAGGTTGCAGCACGGGAAGCCCGCGTCATGGAGGAGGTCGGACGCCGAGTGGCGGCGGCGCGCTCGAACCTCGAGCGCGAGTTTGAGGAACGGTTGGGGTTGATCAAGGCCGAGGCTGAGGGAAGGACTGCTGCCTTGAGGACCAAACTGAGGAGGCTATGCGGCGGGCCGATGCTCTTCAGCCGCCTTTGAGGTGGCATGTAGGAGTCCACCACCTCTCAAAGCCGAGGCGCCTTCTTCGCGAAGCGGTGGAGGAGGCCGAGGCTGTTGCACGCCGTATCGCGGACGAGATGCGCTGGCGTAGTCTTGGAGCATGAGCACCACCCCATGCTCGCCATGCTCCGGGAAAGAGCTAACGTGTCATTGGAAAATATCTGCGAGGCGGCGATAGGCCAGCCGCACGCGGTCAACTACGCCGACAACCTTCAGTTCTTCACTGACGTGGTGGCGCGGCTGGAGGTACGGTCGGTCAGGGCCGACAGGTTGGTGGAGGAGAGGAGTCGCGCGCTGCTCAGGCGCGCCTTCTCTCGAGTCTTCAGCCATCTCCGGGACATGGACCCTCACTTCGATTTTCACGCGGCCATCGCCCCAGTTCCCCAGGCCGTCTGGGGCGACCTGGCGCACTGGGTGGAACACAACGTGGATGCCCTCGTTCGGGCCTTCGCTTCAGATGACGACGGCGTGGTCGTGGCCGCCGATGAGGGCGGCGTGGTGAACGGCCCGGACGCCGCCGACGATCACGCAGACAGCGACGGCGAGGCCAGCGACGCCAGCCACGGCTCGGGAGGTGCTCCTGAGGATGCATTGGGGGATTTGTCCGACTGATTATGTATTGTCCTTGTTTCATTACCCTGCACGAGAAGAACTCAGGTTTTGTCCTGATGGAGGTGAGAGCATTTTGGGAGGGGGAGCCCCTCATGTAAGACTTGTGTTCTACGTATTAGCAGGTGTTACATCGCCCATGCGCCCGCGCCAAGCGGTAGGCTAGGCGACGCGCTAGTTTGATGGTTTATCTTTGTTTCTGCGAGCCCCGAGATAGCCTGCGGGAGGCTGCGGCAAGCCGAGTGTATATCGATCGAATCCGTAGGACCTGCAGCAAAAACCCTCCGGAGAGGACGCGGCGGCGACAGGCTGGGCTGTGCGCAAACTTGGCCTGGCCCGGCTCGCGAGGGGATCGCGAGGGGAGGCGGCTGAGGCGGAGTTATAACCGAAACGCGAGAGATTTGCTCGAACGAGACTAAGCACCCCTTCCCCGAATATACGCAAATCTTCAAGCTCAAATTCAACTTAAATCTAACAGGGGAAAACGACAACCAGAGGGAAAACCAAATGAAAGCAGAAAAAGGCCGCGTCCGGCACCTAGTCTAGTCTTGGACGTCTTCTCACCAAATAGGAGCTAAGTGCTGCTATCGGGCGAGGAGGGAGCCCTGGGGCTCGAGGCCGGCACCCCGAGACTCCGGGCGTACAACCCCACTCATTATTACGTGAGAGTGTCACGGGCGGCGAAGCCACAGTGCACCGGGCCTTCTTCACAGTGTACCGCCTTGCTTCATATCGCCAGACGAGGGCCCCGCTTGCTCCACATTCTAGTGCCACCAACGACGACCGGAAACCAGACGCCGCCCGGGGGGTAGAGCGGTCGCCAGCGGTTCCCCGACGACCACCGGTCCTCCGCCAGGGCAGGCCCCGAGGCACCTCCCCAGCAGAGGGCCTACCTCCCGAGAACGCTTTGTTCAACGCCGCGCGGTGGTGATGTCGGGTCTCGCCTTCTCCGCAGCCCCGCGCCTCCCGAGGGGTAGGAGATCATGGAGCGGGCAGCTGTTCGCCGTGGTGACCTGTACCTTCATGACCTATGGTTAGCGATGTCCGCTCTTGGGGAAGTAGCGGTACTCGATAATCGTCGCCCCCGGCATGACCAGTGGGACCATCTCGAGACTCTTGGAAGAGCGCGCCTCTGGCGCCTCATCCCCCCAGATTGGGCTGAGGAGCGAGTCTTGTTCTCCCTCATGCGGGTGCCCCTGGTGCATCATGTGGGGCACGTATTCTACCGGCGCCGTCATCCCGAAGGCCACGCCGTAGTGCTGAGCGTGCCTTGCTGCTCTGCTTGATGCGCCCGTCGGGGGGTGGTGGCGCGACGGTCCACCAGGGCCGTGAGTTGCGTCAAGTCCTTCTTCTCCACGGGCCGGGGGCGGGGGCAACCCCGCCGCCGGCCCGGCGCCGACAGCTTCGCCGGTGCTGGAGTAGCTTTGGAGCCCGCGGGCACGCGTGGAGCCCCCGTGCGGGCCGCCCTCGGCCTGAGGTGGGAGTTGGGTGCAGAAGGGGTGAGCCCCCGAGGCGGCGAAGCCCAGGAGCTCCACCACTCGCTCCAGCAGCACGTCGCGGCCGCTCTCCAGCAGCCTGCACTGCAACAGCTCTCGGGCCACCGTGAGCGCGGCCCTCGAGTTCGCCTCTGCCCGGGCGGGTGTAGGTGAAGCGGTCGCGGCGTGGTTGGAGGTCTTGCTGCCGACGCGCGCTGCCGCGTGTGAGCGCCGTCCGAGCTCGTCCGCGTCGCCGCTGCCCGCAGCGCCCTGCGGACCGCGAGCTGCCTGGGCACGGGTCGCCCGGCGAAGCGGCTCTGCGGGCGGGCCACGCCGCCTAAGGATCTGGGTTGCTCGCTGGTCGCCGCCATGGCGATGACGATCGACGGGACACGAGGTGGCGAAGCGGATTCCGGCGCCTCTACCGGGCGCGCCAAATGTCGGATCACGGGTTCCGCAGACACTTAAGGTTCAACTCGGGGTGCGCGCGGAGATCCAACCCTCCACCGCCTCGCACTGCCAATCGCAGGGACCTAAACTACTAACAAGAACAACACAAGAGACGAAGATTTATACTAGTTCGGGCCACCGCTAGGTGTAATACCCTACTCTAGTTTGTGGTGTGTGGATTGCCTCCGGGCTGATGAAGAATAAGACAGGGGAGAACAGCCTCATGAGGGTCCGCTTCTTGGTGGGTGTGATGAACTGCTAAGTGGTAACCCGTCGCTCTAGCCTCGAGGAGCGGGTTTCTCTCTCTCGATTCCGGATGCTCGATCCCCTACTCGAGTGTGGCTACCCCTATTTATAGGCGAAGGCCCCGGCCTCTTCCCAAATATTGAGCGGGAAGGGCGCCAACAATTGGCCATTTTGAAAGGGAACAGCGGGTACACTTATCCTCGACTAAAGTTGGTCCTCGCCGCCAAAGGCTCGTGATGACGCCTGCTTGGGCTCCATGATGATCAGATTCCAGCCGCTGGGGCGGTCTTGCTCTTGTTGCACCAAACGGATGCCTTTGCCTGATACCCTTGCCTGCGCTTGCCCCCTTTGCACCAAAGAGGAAAGGAGGATGTTGCGTGGGCTGGCGCCCGACTGGCGCCCTTGGTCGTCATGGCTTACGTCACGGGCACCTCGCGAGGTACCCCGCCTTGAGTTCTCCGCCTCCTCATGAGCCAGCCTGACGAGGCCGCGCCTGAGGAAGCTCTTGGTCGTCCGCCCCGCGAGGCTTGGCCCCTCGCGAGGGTCTTGAGCTTGTGTTGATGAAGATGGGCCATCCTGGGCCTCCTTTGAGCCACGCCGCAGGCCGCAGGCAGGCAAGTCTGGGGACCCCCGTTCCCAGAACGCCGACATCGATCATGCACACACACACATTATCGCCTCATTTTAAGCTGACATCTCTCGCACACACACTCTTTGTGTCTTTGTCACACACGCACTCCATCCTCCTCCTCTCTCCCTCTCTCTCACACACACACACATGGGTTTTTTGCAACAACTAGCAAGATGCCCATGCGTTGCGCAGAACATCAAGATGCATTTTGATGAGTAGTTTATCTTGTGGGAGAAAATGATGAACGAGGGAAGGCCTTATTTGCCATAGTTTCCTTCCTATCCATCAGATATAAATCGGATGGCCTATATTACATGGCAGGCACACCATCATCACCAACTCTGTTTTTATCTCTACTCTTATAAAAACCGATTTGGTGATGATGGTGTGCGTGCCATCTTGTAATATAGACTGTCCGATCTAAATCTGACGGATAGAAAGCAAACTATGACAATTTTACAAAGGATACCCGCACCTCTCTCCACATTTACAGATAAGGCCTTGCCTCGTTCATCCTTATCTCCCGCAACCTCATTGCTGAGCAATTACAAAAGGAAGTCTCTGGAACAATCTGGCATGGTGGCCGCTGCCGGCGCCGTCCATCCCCATGCCTCTGCCCAGTCCGACCACCAGTCACCACCATGCCCCACTCCTCCTCACCTTATCTCTCATCTTTCTCGAGATATCATTTTTTTGATGAAATTCTCGAGATACCATTTTTCCGATAAAATTATCGAGATAGCATTAGTTTTTACACATGGGATTACTCCTGCATGGGTCAATCACAACGAGTGTTTTGTAAAAAAATGCATCTTGATGTTCCGTGCAATGCAGGGGCATCTTGCTAGTAAGAGTAGAAACTAGAGATATACCACTTCCCAATCTTGAAACCAACCACATTCCTCCCTTATCTCATCAAAACCGCCAAAGGAATATTTTTTGAGTGAAACATAACATATTTTTAGTGATATACGTATTTCAAAACTAGACTCTTTTTTCTATCAAATCGGTGAATATGTATTGATCTACTTTGATCGTGTGGCAACGCATTGACACATTACTAGTTATTACTACTATATAATTTTTTGGACACCAGACAAACGGTGGAGTACATATATGAACAGAAGAGGGGCACGCATGCAGTCGGTCTCTCGCTGTCTCGCACACATGAGAGTTATGTAAAGGCACCGTAAACAAATAAACCCTAAAACCCTAGGTGCACGATTGCTGCATGCGCGGGTACCAGGTACGTGGTGGAGCGCACCTTTGTAGGAATAGTCAGCTCGCGTGATAATTTGATCCGTATGAGTTGATGGTCGGGACCACAGTTGAACGACCTGGAGGCGGTGGCTCACCAGTCGCCATTGATCGAGTAGCCACATTTAAAAAATCATTTTTTAGCGAGGTAAGAGTTCCGATATTCAATGGCGCGTTATAAGTACTAAGTAGTTTTTAGAACAATCGGTATGGAGCGAAAATGGAATTCATAACTACTAGCTCCGTCCTGGTTTACTAGTCCCCATCGCATTTTGGGTCAAAGTTTGTCCATGAATTTTACTTGTAAAATGTGAATGGAAAAAAAGATTTTGTTATACCCAAACAAAAAAGGAATGGAGGGAGTGATTGCTCTAACATGGACGCGACCTCTCATAGCGCAGACATTGAACCGGTGCGCCGGCCAAGGGGGTCCCACTCGCTGCAGGCCAGGCTGAACACACCTTCTTGCCGCATGCAACCGGCTTCAGACTGCCCCGCCTGCCTCCGTTGAATATGTGCGTGTGCCGGAAACATGTCCTTCTGCGAGCCGGCCAGCATTTTAGAACACAACATCGGCTGGCTCCTCTCGTCCGCTCGCTATTTAAACGAGGCCAGACGCCTGGCAAGAACAGCACCACACCGCCGCTCCCCATATCCTCCTTGCACCAATTTCTCCACACACTCCATAGCATACGGTGAGCAAGAAGACGAGTTCTCCGACATAAAAGCCGGCTGGGTGCCCCGGCAAGCCAGGCAACTTGCTGCCCCACCTCCCTCCCCGCCCCAGGCCGTCAGTACCATGGGCGAGGCTACACGTAGGCAAGCGGAGGAGCAAGCCGCCGCTCCAAGCTGGCCCCTAGTGCATCAACTCGACGCTCCAAGCCTGCTCGCCGAGGAGTAGCCAGTTGCCACACGCCAGCACACGGGGGACCACGATGTCCAGTGCACCATGGTTGGCCGCGCCATCCAACACAAACGTTGGCGGAACCGCGGCATGCTGGCAGAGGTGGCCAACACATTTGCGGCCACCGCCGACACCAAGGAATAGTAGACCACGGGAGCCACCGCCGCTCTGAACCCAAGAATGCTACGACCACCGTGTTGCCGGCATAGACACCTGGTGTGTTGCCCGGTTTGGCTCAAAACATCATGGACCCCAACCGTGGCTGTCATTAGAAATTATACCTGCTTCCAGAAGTTATTCGCGATTAATCAGAAAAGGACCAAAATATAATTAATTACGCATGGTCTTGACTTGTTATGCTCGCATTGGTAGTAGGAACTAGAGGTTTTTCTTTATTTATAACTCTCCTCACATTTTTTTTGGCTTTGAAGTGAATCATGGTTGTGGACATTATCTATGAATGTGCAGATATCTGTGAACATGAGTTTCATATGGAAGTTGAACTTGGAATGCTGGGCTTACGCGTGAACTATACCATGTCCAATGCTTCGTCTGTTATTGTTTGGAAAGTAATTGTTGTTATTACATGACCCGAAAAAAAATTATGTGCCACATCAGTAGATGCATGGACATCACAACAGGCATGCTGACTGGATAAACATTTGAACCTAGCTATTATGAAGGAAAATTTGTATTGACAACAGTTTTAGATAGCAGGAGACGCCTAGCCTGCTCAGCCTCTACTAGCTTCTTTCTGGCTTCTTCCATCTCTTCTTTGGCTTGGGTGAAGAGAGCATGTGATTGCTCTTTTCGCTTCTTTAGGAACTCAGCTACATTCTCAAGGGCTGCTACATGCTTTCTTTCAGCCTTTACTAGAGCCATGAGGACGCGAAAAGATGACGACTCCACCTTGTTTGAGTGTAGTCCAGCATCATCTGGGAATTTGCACCTTGTGTCTAATCTAGCATCATTAGGGAACGGGCACCTTGTGTGTAATCCAGCCTCATTTTGGAAACATGATCTCAAGGTTGACCATACTTCCCTCCTCGCAGGAACTGCATCCTGACATGAAGTTACTTCTTTTTAGATCAATACTCAGAGCAACCCAGATCCATTTAGTAGAAGCCAGATAAACAGGACACAGAGAAGTGCATTCAAAAGAAAAGAAAAATGTAAAAACAGACTCCAAGGTGAGAACACCCACTTCCTACATCAAGCTAAAAATGAAAGCATTAGGACGATTAAGACTCTTCTTATTACACATCGAAGAACACAAGGCTAAGAGAAACAGAAACTACAACATATACACATTGAAGAACATGAGACCAAACGAAAGTAATTGAAAGGGTGTTACTTACCAAAGCTCATTTTACAGGTTCGGTGTAGCTCCTCTTTAACTTGCCACGCTCCTTGAAGATGTCCCCAATATCCCGTGTTTGGTCTTCATTGCTCCTCTGCATGTTCGCACTCGTGGTTTTAAGATCTCAACACGGCAAGAAAAATATAGTAATAGTCACGCATCTTGTGTGCAACATCAAAGCACTCATCTGCCATGATAGAGCATCTCCAACAAAAGCGCAACGCGCGGCGCTTCAGAAAAGCGTTTACAACGCTGGAATAGCCCGTTTTTGCGGGCCCGGAGTGCTGAGATAGAGAAGTAGAGATAGAGAGTAGAGAGTAGAGACATAGATAGTTCTCAGCATAGATATAGCATAGATAGATAAAAAAGATAGTTTAACTACTACTCGTCATCCGACTCCTCCTCGGTGATTTCCTTCTCCGACGTCTCAATGTAGGCGTCAAGATACCCATCATCGTAGAAGTCCCAGGGTGACGCTGCTCCTAGCTTCATGTTGAACTGTGCAACCGCTTTCTGCGTACGCTTGTCCTCACGATAGGAGGCTCGCTCCGCACTCCTCTTCTCCCTCTCCGCCCTCCTTTGCGCGTAGAACTCGCACTCGTTGATGATGTCCCGCGGGAAGCGTTGGCGCCATAGCGCCATGGCTTCCTCGTCCATCTCGGCGATGCCGAGACGGTGCTCCCGCCTCCAGTTGTCGCGACGATCCTCGTCGTTGATAAGCCGCGGTGGAGGTGCGAGCTCCTGCGCCCACTACCGCGTCGGCACGTTGGGGAAGTTCAATGTTCTATGAGGCCCCCGGAGGCGCCAAACCTCCGCGTCGTATGCGCGGGTGGCCTCGTGGGCGGTGTCAAAAGTGCCGAGGATGAGGCGTGTCCCGGGGAACCGGATCTCGGCGGAGAAGCCGCCGGAAGGGCGCGCGCGGACGCCGTGGTATCCCCAAGTTTCCCAGCGACGCGATGGCATGGTGGCGCGGCGGCTGCGAGGCGAGAAAGAGTAGGGAGAGAGTGGCGGCGAGGCATAGAGTGGGGAGAGAGCAGTGGCAAGGCACAGAGCGGTGGGAGGGTGTTGGATTTTATAAAGCGCATCGGACATCGCGCGCCAAAACTAGCGTGCCCGGCCGCTTTTTCTCGCGCGCGCGCGCGATCCTTTCCTGACATCCCTGCTATCTCTACACTCTTCTCTACTCTTATATTTATTTTATATTAATATTTATGTCTACTCTTATAAAAAACAGAGTTGGTGATGATGGTGTGCCTGCGATCCTGCAATATAGGCCGTCCGATTTATATCCGATGGATAGGAAGGAAACTATGCCTATTTTGCAAAAAGATACCACAACTCTCTCCACATTTGAAAATAAGGCCTTCCCTCGTTCATCCTTTTCTCCCACAAGATAAACTACTCATACAAATGCATCTTGATGTTCTGTGCAACGCATGGGCATCTTGCTAGTTCTAAAAAACTTTTCATCATTTGCTACACTACTGGTTGCAGATGAAGAACCTACCCAAGCACAGCGTGATACAGGAGCGACACGCAATTACAAGGTGATATTTTTTTGACACTGGAGACTAGAACCAATTACTTTTACGGAAACAATAGCAACCAGGAAATTTGAAGTGCAGGTATGAACAAAATTGGAACTGCACATGTACTGCTAAGAGATTCAATACACACATTACCAATCGAGGAGGAGTACGATTGTCGCGGCGGCCTCTGTGCATCATGGTCGGCAACGGGAGTCAGTTCATTGTCCACGATGGTGGTGCTTCTGAGCTTGGCGTCGACTTGCGGGAAGCAGATCTGAGACCGTGGAAGACGGTGCCGGGGAAGAGGCTCCATGTACGACGACGACGGTGGACCGGCTCTAGTGCAGCGTCTTTACGCCGCCGATGAGGCAGAATGGCCATGGTGGATGAGTGCGCCGATGTAGAAGGGGAGGAGCACGAAGGTTGCGTTGCCGTGGAGAAGTCTATTTTGCGGTGCGGATAGAAAATGGGGAGTATTCAGGTGTACTACTCTGGGTGCCGGGTGGGGTTGGCTGAGTAGGGTGAACCGGAAGTTACAGAAACTGCTCCCTACCAAGCTTCATCCGTAGGCCTGTTCCGAAGGGTATGATGATAACTTCGCACTGCTCGAATCAGGGTCGCGGGATTTTTTTCCGCCGACCTCAAAATTTTGTGACACTGAACTCCCCGTGTGGCGTGTTGGGTGATTGGGCTAAGCAACTAGAGAGTAGTACTAGTAGTTAGTAGCACTAGTAACTACAAGTACTCCCTCCGTTTTTATTAACTCTGCATATTAGGTTTGACTGAAGTTGAACTTCCTAAAGTTTGACCAAGTTTATAGAAAAATATAAACATTTACCATAACAAATATGTATGATGTGAAAGTACATTCAATAATGAATCTAGTGGGATTTATTTGTTATTGTATATGCTAATATTTTTTGTTATAAACTTTGTGAGAGTTTACAAAACTTGACTTTGACCAATGCTAATACACAGACTTAAATAAAAACGGAGGGAGTACACATTTGTTTTCTTAGTTTGTAGTGAATTAATCATTTGTTGTAGTCGTGAAATAAATATATTAGGCTACTGACTTCGAATGTAATGGTCTATACAATTCAATAGTTAGAATCATTGTTGAATTCCAAGATGTATATGAGGTCAATAGTACTTCACAATATGCTCAAACTCACGTAATCCCAGTCAAATGAAAATCTAAATGCATTTCATAGTTATTACTTTGTAGGATGCAACAAAACCAACCATAACTCTACATCATCCATTATAAAAGCAACATTTTGAACACATCCCAATGTGTAAATGAAACGTGAAGAGAGTGCTTTGTGAAGATGGAGCAGATAGGGCGGGAAAGATTGTATGTATGTGGGCGAGAGAGTAGGAGACAAACCTAACGAGAGAGAGAGAGAGAGAGAGAGAGAGAGAGAGAGAGAGAGAAAGAGAGAGAGAGAGATACAGAGAGAAATAGAGAGAAAGAAGTTAGGTCTGTGAGAAAGATGGAGACATGTAATATCCGGATTTTGTACACGTGGAAGGAGAAGAGACAAAAGGTTTGATGAGAGAGCTGGAAAAACGTGGACGAGAGGGGAAGTATCTCATGGGTTGTGGGACTGATAATTTTATGCAGGAGAGAGAGGGATTGGTAATTTTGTGCAAGAGAGAGAGAGAGAGAGAGGGAGGAGTCAGTCAGCCATCGTCGTATCATCCTGCTTCCAAATGGCCCCACATTCTCTAGTGCAGTGTGGTCGCCGTCTTCGATCTCCTCGATGCCCTCTTTGAAGATTGAGGTGGTGTGCATGCTGGGGTGCAGAGAAGCACAAGCAAGAATGGTCGCCATATAACCTTGGATGGGGATGAATTGTGTGCTCGGGGGAGGGGGAGTGTGTGCAGTGTGTGTGTATGTGTGTCAGATATTGAGAGAAATCAAACCTATGGAGAGAATGTGTGTGTATGTGACGGAAAGCTACATGCTAAATAGGGTTTTCACAAAGAGATTGTGCGTGCGAGACAGAGAGCGATGTGCGGGCCTTGAGGTGGGCAGGGGTCGGGTGAGGGTGTCAAAATGTGTGCGTTGATGCATGTGTTACATGCGATCATGCGAGGGACGGACAAATTGAGAGAGATGGTTGTTCTGTTACGGATGCTCCTCTCTAGCTCTCTCGCACACACACGAGTACAAATAGAACACCGTTCTCTCATGTATACACAACATATCGGCATCTCTCTATGTCTCACTCATGCATGATCATTTGCACATTCACACCTCTCTATGTCTCTATCACACGCACACCGTCTCCACATTGCCCTTCCGCCACAACACACATATGGACACATACACACGCTTCTCTCTCACCACACACACAAAATC